>CAUYRH010069747.1:0-10255 GCA_963574655.1 Perodicticus potto | reverse complement strand
CAATGACGGCTGCAACCAAAAAATGACCAGGCGTCGTAGCGGGCGCCTGTGGTCCCAGCTACTTGGGAGGCGGAGGCAGGAGACTTGCTTGAGCCCAGGAATTGGAGGTTGCTGTGAGCTGTGATGCCACGGCACTCTCTCAGGGTGACAGCTTGAGGCTCTGTCTCAAGAAAAAAAAAAGAAAAAAAGAATGAAGAATCCCGGGTTAACCTTCTCCACTTCCAAACCAGTGCCTTCCTGGAGTTAACAATCCCCTCACCTTAAACATAGTAATGGCTCTTTTCTACCAGGGCTTCCGATTTGAAAGCCTTCCTTAAACTTGTTTCGATCTTTCTTTGATTCTGACATGCTTGGACTACATTTCAAAGTGGCTATATTAATTAACGATGATGAGCTGACTTAATGAAAGAGGGAATTAGTAAGCCATTCCCTGGCCACTACATAAAAAGAGGGAGTGCTAACAAGTGCTAATGGCCTGACATGGAAATCTCACCTCCCTGGGAGTGTTTAACCTACAGTCACATCCTGAAACATAACCCAGGAGGCTGCTCTAAGCAAGTGGATGTTTGATCTTCCTGGCATATTGGAAGACTGTCTATACTCAGATTTCTCAGCTGAATTCCTTCTAGAAAACAGGGCCTGCAAGCAGCGTGAAGCTGGGGCCCAGAAATCCATGACTGGAAAAGCCTACCATTTTACCATCGACTTCATAGTTGCGTTATTGTGTAGCATATATTGTTATGTTATTATGTTATATTCTTTTATAACATGATATTTCATAACTTATTGTTTTATTATTATTATTTTTTTGAGACACAGTCTCCCTTTTTCACCCTAGGTAGAGGCCATGGCATCATAGCTCCCAGCAACCTCTACTCTTAGGCTCAAGTGATCTTGCCTCAGCCTCCCGAGTAGCTGGGACTACAGGAGTCTGCCACAAAGTCTGACTAATTTTTAATTTTTTTTATTTTTTTTTTGAGACAGAGTTTCACTATGTTGCCCTTGCTAGAGTGCTGTGGCGTCACAGCTCGCAGCCACCTCAAACTCTTGGGCTTAAGCTATTCTCTTGCCTCAGCCTCCCAGGTAGTTGGGACTACAGGCACCCACCACAACACCCAGCTATTTTTTGTTGCAGCTGTCATTGTTGTCTAGCTGGCCTGGGCCAGGTTTGAACCCGCCACCCTTGGTGTATGTGGCTGGCACTGTAACCACTGTGTTATGGGTGCCGAGACTAATTTTTCTATTTTTAGTAGAGACAGGGTCTCTCTGTTGCTCTGGCTGGTCTTAAACTCCTGAGCTCAAGCAATCCACCCGCCTTGGCCTCCCAGAGTTCTAGGATTACAAGCTTGAGTCACCACATTCAGCTTGTTTCATAATTTATTTTATATTGCAATTTATTCATTTGTTATCTTTTGCACAAGAATTAAAACTCCCTGAGTGTAGGGTTCTGGTATTATTCACCTCTATATCCTCAGTGTCTATAAGAGTACATGGGCTGGATATGGTTCCTCATGCCTTGGTAATCTCAGCACTTTGGGAAGTCAAAGCAAGAGAATGGCTTGAGCCCAGGAATGTGAAACCAGCCAGAGTAAGGAGACCCCATCTTTACAAAAAATAGAAAAATTAACCAAGCATGATGGCACATGCCTGTAGCCCCAGCTATTTGGGAGGCTGAGACAGAAGGATCACTTGAGCCCAGGAATTTGAGGTTGCAGTGAGCTATAATGATGCCACTGCACTCTAGCCTGGGCAACACAGCAAGACCCTGTCTCAGAAAGAAACAAAAAAGTAGGGCCACGCCTGGTGGCTCGTGCCTGTAATCCTAGCACTCTCAGGAGGTCGGTGCAGTGGATTGCTTGAGCTCAGGAGTTTGAGACTAGTGAGAGCAAGAGTGAGACCCCATCTCTACTAAAAATAGAAAAACTAGCTGGTCATTGTGGCAGGTGCCTGCAGTCCCAGCTACTTGGGAGGCTGAGGCAGGAGGACCACTTGAGCCCAGGAGTTTGAGGTTGCTGTAAACTAAGCTGACGCCATAGCACTCTAGCCTGGGCAACAGAGTGAGATGCTGTCTCAAAAACAAACAAACAAACAAACAAACAAACCTTAAAGAAAACAGAACAATAACATTATAGACCGTCTATAGTCATATGTGTATGTATATACACAAAGAAGCATACTGAGAATTCCAGAAGGATCCACCTCAGACCTGTACCAGTGGTTCCTTCTGGGAAGGGGCTTGAAACTGGGAATTGTAGTCAAAGACTATCTAGAATGATTCTCAACCAGGGGCAATTCTGCTCTCCAGGGGACATTGGGAAATGTCTGGTGGTATTTTTGTTTATCACAACTGGGTGAGATGGGGATTCTGCAGATAGTGGGTAGAGGTTGGGGGTGCTGCTCAACATCCTTCTCAGGATGGCCACCGCAACAAAGAATTCTCTGTCCTAAAATGTCAATAGTTCCAAGATGGAGAAACCCTGATCTAAATCATTTTAGTTGTTATAAGGAGATAACATTCAAGTAATAATTGAATAATTAAAATTAGATTTTTTTTTTGAGACAGAGCCTCAAGCTGTCACTCTGGGTAGAGTGCTGTGGCATCACAGCTCACAGCAACCTCCAATTCCTGGGCTCAAGTGAGTCTCTTGCTTCAGCCACCCAAGTAGCTGGGACTACAGGTGCCCGCCACAATGCCCGGCCATTTTTTGGTTGCAGCCGTCATTGTTGTTTGGTGGGCCCGGGCTGGATTCGAACCTGCCAGCTCAGGTGTACATGGCTGGCGCCTTAGCCCGATGAGCCACAGGCGCCGAGCCTAAAATTAGATGTTTTGAGAATCCCACTTCAGAAATTTGCCTTAGTGGAATGAAGCTACCTTGTTCAACAGCCTTTTATCTTGAAAACAACAACACTATTTTTTTTTTTTGAGACAGAATCTTACTTGTTGCCATCAGTAGAGTGCTGTGGCATCATAGCTCACAGCAACCTCAAACTCTTGGGCTCAAGTGATTCTCTTGCCTCAGCCTCCCAAGTAGCTGGGACTACAGGCACCCACCACAATGCTATTTTTTAGAGATGGTGTCTTGCTCTGGCTCAGGCTGGTCTCGAACCCGTGAGCTTAGGCAATCCACTGCCTCGGCCTCCCAAGTGCTAGGATTACAGGCGTGAGCCACCTCACCTGGCCAACAACAGAACTATTGGCATTACTTCTTTGTGGTGGGAGCTGTCCTGTGGATTGTAGGACATGTAGCAGCATCCCTGGCCTCTACCCACTAGATGCCAGTAGCACCTCTCCACCCACTATGAGCCAAAAATGTCTCAGACATTGCCCAATGTCCCCTGGAAGGCAAAACTTCTCCCCTTCCCTGCATTCCGTTGCTGAAGTTGGGCCGGATGGCTCACATGTGTAATCCTAGCACTCTCAGGAGGTTGAGGGGGGAGGATTGCTTGAGCTCAGGAGTTCAAGACCAGCCTGAGCAACAGCGAGATCCTGTCTTTGCTAAAAGTAGGAAAAAAAACTAGATTTGCATTGTGGTGCGTGTCTCACCTACTTCTGAGGTGAGGCAGGAGGATTGCTTGAGCCCAGGAATTTGAGGTTGCTGTGAGTCAGGCTGTTGTTAAGGCACTCTAGCCTGGGCAACAGTGTGACTCTTTCTCAAAAAAAAAAAAAAAAGGCTCGACGCCTGTGACTCAACGGGCTAAAGCGCCAGCCACGTACACCTGAGCTGGCAGGTTCGAATCCAGCCTGGGCCCGCCAAACAACGACAGCTGCAACCAAAAACATGGCCGGGCATTGTGGCGGGTGCCTGTGGTCCCAGCTACTTGGGAGGCGGAGGCAAGAGACTCGCTTGAACCCAGGAATTGGAGGTTGCTGTGAGCTGTGATGCCACAGCACTTTATCCAGGGTGACAGCTTGAGGCTCTGTCTCAAAAAAAAAAAAAAAAAGAACCACTGATGAGCGCCCTCTTGCAGTCCTGGTTATTTGGGAAGCTGAGGTGGGAGGATCGCTTGAACCCAGACTGGGCAACATAGTGAGCCCCTTCATCTTTTTTTTTTTATTTTGTGAGAGTCTCACTATGTCACTCTCAGTAGAGTGCTGTGGTGTCACAGCTCACAGCAACCTCCAACTCTTGGGCTTAAGTAATTCTCTTGCCTCAGCCTCACAGGTAGCTAGGTCTATAGACTCCCACCACAATGCCCGGCTATTTTTTTGTACCAGTTGTCATTGTTGGTTAGCTGGCCCAGGCAGGGCTCAAACCCGCCACCCTTGGTGCATGTGGCTGGCACTGTAACCATTGTGCTATGGGCGCCAAGCCAAGAGACCCCTAAAAAGAATAAAGGAACCTCTACTGTTCCTGGTTGATGCAGGGATACAAAGCCTTAGCCTCAATTTGGAATGTCTGAGGGGGTCATTCCAGCCTTTGCTGAGATGGCATCCTAAATTAGTCTGTCTGCCCAATCCTTCTTCACCCCTTCATGGGTGTTTTCGAGAAAGCCCCCCAATAAACATTCTGCGTGCAAATTTCCCTTTCAGAGTCCGAATTCCTTTGGGCCACTGATCAAGACAAAGGTCAAGACTCAGAAGAGTGAAGTGACTTATCAAAGGTCCCATAGCACATGTGGAGCTAAGTCTGTGACCTGTCTTCTCATTCCCAAGATGGTGTTCATAAGCATTAAGCTTTCCAGAACCTCTTCTTATTGGGCTCTGCTGACCCTACTTCTCAGTGAGCTCTGACTTTCGAGCCCCATGTGTATTTCTATAATGGAAAGAACAGAATAAAAATTCATAGAATGTGAAACCTGATGGCATTAAACCAATACCTTTCCCTCTCTTGCACCTCAGCCACATACTTTACACACGTGCTTGTCTGCAAACTCTCTTGACTGGTTGATAGGCAGCAAGTTCAAACATGTAGACACTTCAAATATAAGTGTTTAACATGACTGCTGAAAAGGCTTTAGGTTCAGACATTTTCTTTCTTTCTTTTTTTTTTTACAGACAGAGTCTCATTTTGTCGCCCTTCGGTAGAGTACCGTGGCGTCACAGCTCACAGCAATCTTCAGCTCTTGGGCATAGGCAATTCTCTTGCCTCAGCCTCCCGAGTAGCTGGGACTACAGGCGCCGGCCACAACACCCGGCTATTTTTTGTTGTAGTTTGGCAGGGGAGAGCCAGCGCCCTACTCACTGAACCACAGTTGCCGCCCAGAAATGTTTTTCTTTGGATAAACATATAGATGTGAGATAAAGGGCCTGTTGAAGGATTGTGGCTGGGACAAGGTCATCTCTCAGTGTGAGGGTTCATTTCTAACAATATGGGACAATTAGAGTGCTGTGGTCTAGTGTGAGAACTCTTGCTACACCAGTAATAATAATAATAATAATAATAATAAATATTAATTGAACTATTTCTATAAGCCTGACACTACACACTTTATATATTTATATATACATATATATATACACATTTGTATTTATGTATTTATATAATCTATATTTACATTTTTTTTTTTTGAGACAGAGTCTCACTTTGTTGCCACTGGTAGAGTGCTCACAGCAACCTCTAACTCTTGGGTTCAAGCCATTCTCTTGTCTTAGCCTCCAAAGTAGCTGGGACTACAGGCGCCTGCCACAAAGCCCAGCTATTTTTTGAAATGAGGTCTCAAGCTGGCTCAGGCTGATCTCCAACCTGTGAGCTCAGGCAATCCACCTGCCTCAGCCTCCCAGTGTGCTAGGATTACGGGCATGAGCCACCATGCCCAGCCTTATATTTTCATATTCTTACGTATACTGTATATTATGTTACAATGTGTTACACATATAATTTATTTTATATTTGTATATTTATATAAAAATAAATATTAACATTATATGCCAAATAACATACATCATTATTTACTGTACATCTAAATACTATATACTTATGTACATCTATTGTATAACATATATTCTATATATAGCATTTACTGTTATATATTATATACATACATGTATGCATCTTATTTTTGTAACACACAAAATAACATTATGTATCACATAAATGTATCTATAGGGAGGTATTATTTCATCCAATTACTCATCAGGAATCTGAGGCACAGAGAATTTATGAAGCTTACTCAAAGTCACATAGCCAGTAAGTGTCAGAGCCACTCCAGTATGCACGACAGCTTTTTTTTTTACGACACCTTTTAATTTTCAGGAGCTGTGGCTCCAACTCAGAGTACATTCATTCAACTGAATGCATTTATTAGGAAAGACTTGAAAAGCCAGCCCCTCTTGATCTCTCTCTCTCCCTCCTTTCCAACATATATATGTGCTCAAAAAAATAATTGAATATAGGCAAATTGGATAGCTTTTGTCCTAAACTGATCTGCTTAAAGGCGGTCAGTTGGGTTCAACCAAGGAACTGTGTGGGCTGGGCACAGTGGCTCACACTTGTAATCCTAGCACTCTAGGAGTCAAGGTGAATGAATCTCTTGAGCTTAGGGGTTCAAGACCAGCCTGAGCAAGAGTGAGACCTCATCTTTACTAAAAAATAAAACAATTGGCTGGGTGTTGTGGCAGGCACCTGTAGTCCCAGGTACTTGGGAGACTGAGGCAGGAGGATTGCTTGAACCCAGGAGTATGAAGTTGCTGTGAGCTAGGCTGACACCACTGCTGTCTAGAATAGGCAACAGAATGAGGCTCTGTCAAAGAAAAAAAGAAAGAGAAAGAAAGGAAGCCAGCCCTGAGGTGGGTTTTGTACTCGTTTGTTTTTCACTTCACCACTGACAAGCAGGATCTGATCAAGTTCAACTTCCTGTAGAGTAATTCACAGAAAAGTTATTTATGGCTTCTTAATCTTCCTGATCTGCATAGCAACTGGTGTGGGGAGGAAGAGTGTTCAGGAAACAGAGCACAGGAAAAAGAAGGAAGATGAAGGGCGGGTGCAGTGGCTCACGCCTGCAGTCCCAGCACTTGCAAGGCTGAGGCAGGTGGATTGCTCACAAGCATTGTGGTGGACTCCTGGAGTCCCAGCTACTTGGGAGGCTGAGGCAAGAGGATCACTTGAACCCAAGAGTTTGAGGTTGCTGTGAGCTAAGGCGCCACAGCACTGTATCAAGGGTGGGTAAGTGAGCCTTTGTCTAAAAAAAAAATAATAATAGGGGCGACGCCTATGGCTCAGGGAGTAGGGCGCCGTCCCCATATACCGAGGGTGGCAGGTTCCAACCTGGCCCCGGCCAAACTGCAGCGAAAAAATAGCCAGGCGTTGTGGTAGGTGCCTGTGGTCTCAGCTACTTGGGAGTCTGAGGCAGGAGAATTGCCTAAGCCCAGGAGCTGGAGGTTGCTGTGAGCTGTGAGGCCACAACACTCTACCAAGGGTGATAAAGTGAGACTCTGTCTCTAAAAAAAAAATAATAATAATAATAAAAAATAGAAAAAAAATAAAAGTGCTTGGCTCTTTAATATTATGTAATAATAATATTAAAATAATGATGTTACCTATTATTGTTTTAGTAGGAAATTCCTTTTCCTCATTTCTTAATTCATTTATCAAATATTGGTTTAATCATTTCTACTTTTTTTTTGGAGACAGTCTCATGTATCGCCCTGGGTAGAGTGCCATGACATCATAGCTCACAACCTCAAACTCTTGGGCTCACGTGATTCTCTTGTGTCAGTCTCCCGAATAACTGGGGCAACAGGCAACCAACACAACGCTTGGCTATTTTCAGAGATGAGGTCTCCCTCCTGTTCTGGCTGGTCTTGAACTCCTGAGGTCAGGCAATCCACCTGGCCTCCCAGAGTGTTAGGATCACAGGCATGAACTGCCATGCCTGGCCTCATTTAGTTATTTCTAGATACCCAAACTTGCTTTTCACAAAGGAAATTTAGTTGTGGATAACATCATAACACATTATCTTGTCCTTGGTGTCAGAGCTATTGGAGCTGCCATTTTTAATTGAGTTAGAATAAAAAGTACACCTGAGAGTCTGAGGACTTCTAACTCTCAAGCAAGCCTATGATAGTTATTAAATAGTGATCAGTCTGGTTAACACAGTTCATTTGAGACTTCAAAAGTGAACCGATTCCATTTTCACTTATTAAGCTGAGTTGAATAGTGTCTTCCCAAACTTCCATGTCCACCAAGACCCAGGAATATGAATATGACTTTATTTGAAAATAGAATCCGGCTTGGGGCCTGTAGCTCAAGCGGCTAAGGCACCAGCCACATACACCAGAGCTGGGGGGTTGAAATCCAACCCGGGCCTGCCAAACAACAATGACAACTACAAACAAAAAATAGCCGGGCTTTGTGGTGGGCGCCTATAGTCCCAGCTACTTGGGAGGCTGAGGCAAGAGAATTGCTTAAGCCCAGGAGTTGGAGGTTGCTGTGAGCTGTGATGCCATGGCACTCTACCCAGGGCAACAGCTTAAGGCTCTGTCTCAAAAAAAAAAAAAGAAAGAAAGAAAGAAAATACAATCCTTGCAGTTATAAATTTAAAATAAGCTCATGCTAGATGAATCCTAAATCCCCTGTATCTGTGTTTCCTCCAACTCCTGGGCTTAAGCGATTCTCTTGCCTCAGCCTCCCAAGTAGCTGGGACTATAGGCGCCCACCACAATGCCCGGCTATTTTTTGTTTGTAGTTGTCATTGTTGTTTGGCAGGCCCGGGCTGGATTCCAACCCCCCAGCTCTGGTGTATGTGGCTGGTGCCTTAGCCACTTGAGCTACAGGCCCCAAGCCGGATTCTATTTTCAAATAAGGTCATACAGTGAATCCTAAATCCTTACATACATTCATACAGTGAATCCTAAATCCTTATTAGAAGAAAGAAATTTGGGCACAGAAACACAGATACAGGGGAGAAGGCCAGGTGAAGATGAAAGCAGAGATTGGAATGACGGATGCACTCCAAGCCAAGGGACAACAAAACTTGCTGGCAACCACAAGAAGGTAGAAGGGAATCTTCCCCAGAGCCTGCTGACACCATAATTTTGGTCTTCTAGTCTCCAAAATTGTGAAAGAATAAACTTCAGTTGTTTAAAGCTAACAAGTTTGTGGTAATTTGTCACTGCAGCCCTAGGAAGCAAATACATTCATAATAAGAGAAATGAAAATTGAAACTGGCTCGGCACCAATGGCTCAACGGGCTAAGGTGTCAGCCACGTACACCTGAGCTGGTGGGTTCGAATCCAGCCGGGCCGGCCAAGCAACAATGACGGCTGCAACCAAAAAATGGCTGGGCGTTGTAGCAGGTGCCTGTAGTCCTGGCTACTTGGGAGGCGGAGGCAAGAGACTCGCTTGAGCCCAGGCATTGGAGGTTGCTGTGAGCTGTGATGCCATGGCACTCTATCCAGGGTGACAGCTTGAGGCTTTGTCTCAAAAAAAAAAAAAAAAAAAAGAAAATTGAAATTATACTGAGATGCCATATTTAACCTGCCAGTTTGACAAAGATCAAAAAGCCTGATAGCATGCTAAGTCAGCAAGTGTGTTAAAAAAATTTTATTGCTTTCATTTCTTCCTGGTGGAAGTATATGTAAAATGATATAATCTCGGCTCTGAGCCTGTGGCTCAATGGGCTAAGACGCCAGCCACGTACACCTGTAGTCCCAGCTACGTGGGAGGTGGAGGCAAGAGACTCGCTTGAACCCAGGAATTGGAGGCTGCTGTGAGCTGTGATGCCACGGCATTCTATCCAGGGTGACAACTTGAGGCTCTGTCTCAAAAAAAACCAAAATGATATAATCTCTTTGGAGATTATTTAACAATTTCTATTAAAGTTACAGATGCCTATACCTTTGGGCCCAGCTATTTCACTTCTAGGATTTATTCTACCTGTGGGAGATGTGCATTCGGGGACAATTATACATGGGTACATGGTGCACTGAGGCATTATTTGTAAACAGAATGTTTGGAAGCACACTAAAATGTTCATTATCAAATGAGGTTGAATATCCTTGGAGCCAGTCAATCTTTTCCATAAAAGGCTAGGATAATAAATATGCTAGGTTTTGCAGGCCTAGAGGTCTCTGGTGCAACTACTCCACTCCCCAGCTGTAGCTAAAAAGCTATCATATACAATATACCCTTATAGGCTCGGCACCTGTGGCTCAAGTCGCTTAGGCACATACACCTTATTTGTAAACATTCTGTTTACAAATAATGCCTCAATGCACCATGTACCCATGTATAATTGTCCCCGAATGCACAAAAGCAACGCCCGGACGTTTCTTGGTTGCAGCTGTCATTGTTGTTTGGCAGGCCAAGGCTGGATT
>CAUYRH010069746.1:0-49729 GCA_963574655.1 Perodicticus potto | reverse complement strand
TTTCAGTTGCTTGAGATGTCCCATTAACTTCCTCTCTTTCCATTCTCTTGAGAAAGGCTTGCAGTGCTATAAATTTCCCTCTTAGGACTGCCTTTGTGATATCCCACAGGTTCTGATAATTCATGTGTTTATTATTGTTTTGTTCCAAAAATTTGGTAATTTCCTTCTTAATCTTGTCTATGACCCATCTACAATTCAACATAAGGTTATTCAGCTTCCATGTTTTTGTATGATTATGCAGATTCCTGTTGTTACTGAGTTCAACTTTTATTCCATGATGGTTGAAGAAGATGCAAGGGATAATTTCTATTCTTTTAAATTTGTTGAGGTTAGACTTGTGACATAAGATGTGATCAATTTTGGAGTATGTTCCATGGGGTAATGAGAAGAACGTGTATTCAATTTTATTAGGATGAAATGTACTGTAGATGTCTGTTAAATCTAGATGTTGAATGGTTAAGTTTAAATCTAAAATTTCTTTATTTAGCTTTTTATCGGAGGATCTATCTAACACTGCTAAAGGAGTATTAAAATCTCCAACGACTATAGAGCTGGAGGAAATCAAGTTGGTCATGTCAATTAGAGTTTTTCTTATAAATTGAGGCTCATTCTGGTTGGGTGCATAAATATTAATAATTGAAATCTCATCATATTGAGTATTACCTTTTAACAAATATGAAATGACTGTCTTTATCCTTCCTTATTTTCGTTGGTTTAAAGCCTATTGTATCTGTGAATAGAACTGCAACCTGCTTTTTTTCCTTTCCATTTGCCTGAAATACAGATGGCCATCCCTTCGCCCTGAGTCTATATTTATCTTTTAATGTAAGATGAGATTCTTGTATGCAGCAGATATCTGGCCTGAGTTTTTGTATCTAGTCAGTCAACCTGTGCTTCTTTAGAGGATAATTCAAACCATTCACATTAATTGAGAATATTGATAAGCCTGGTAGAAGTTTGGGTATCAAGTCTTTTGTAAGTCCAGTGGACATTTTTAATCCTTTCACCACTGTGGAAGTTGGAATTTGATTGAAAGTTTCTGAGTGAGTTTACTTTTGTGGTGGAGGATTGCGCTGGTCATAATGGAGGATAGGTCAGAGAATATCCTGGAGAGCTGGTTTAGTTATGACAAATTTCTTCAACATGTGAATGTCATTAAAGTGTTTAATTTCTCCATAAATGAAACTCAGTTTAGCTGGATACAGGATCCTGGGTTGAAAGTTATTTTGTTTTAGGAGATTAAAAGTCAGTGATCGCCCTCTTCTAGCTTGAAAGGTTTCAGCAGAGAGATCTGCAGTCATTCTAATATTCTTTCCCCTTTAGGTAATGGTTTTTTTCCGTCTGGCTGCTTTCAGTATTTCTTCCTTTATATTAACTTTAGTGAAGTTAATTATGATGTGTTTGGGGGTTGTCTTATTTGGGTTGAGTCGTGCTGGGGTTCTGAAACTGCTATCTGAATTTCAGAATCTCTTGGCATGTCTGGAAAGTTCTCCTTCCTAATCGCATGAAAAAGGGCCTCTGTGCTTTGCGAATCAACTTCATTGCTTTCAGGAATTCCTATAAGGCGAATATTAGTTTTCTTTGAATTATCCAAAAGCTCTCTGAGAGAATGATCCATTTTTGCTGTCCATTTCTCTTCCTCTTTGAGAGCTTGGGAGCATTCAAAAGCTTTGTCTTCAATGTCAGAAATCCTTTCTTCTGCTTGCTCCATTCTGTTACTGAGGTGTTCTACTGTATTTCTCAGATCTTTGAGGGCTACAAATTCTTTTCTCAATGTGTCAAAATCTTTGGTGACTTTGTCTTTGAATTCATTGAATTCTTGAGACAACTTTTGAATTGCTCCTTGAATTTCTAATTCCAAATTTACCTCCATTCTATTAATCTTGTTTGCAATCCAAACTCTGAATTTGATTTCTGACATCTCAGCCATTTATCTATGAATGGGATCTTCAGTTGTGTCCACCATTTTGTTCCTTGGGGAAGTTGATTTACTCTGGTTATTCATGTTACTGGAGTTTTTCTCCTGATTCTGCCTCATGATTATTTTATACCGTTTGGCTAGATGAGCAGATAAGGTGAAATTGGGTTTGGAGCTCCTGGAGTGATTAACCAGCCCTTTACCCAAGAGCTGTGACTCGTGTCTGTACTTTTTCCCCTAGAACCTTGCAAAGACCCATACAGTGCTACGGCCTGAGACACTGGGGACTTACCTGGTGTGGTGGGGCTAAGTGGCTCTGTCTTGTTTTCAGCAGGTCTCTCTCCTACCCTAGTGAATTAGTTACTCTGGGTTGAAGTCTCAGCTGAGGAGAAATACCAGCAATTTAGTCACCCTGCCCCCCATGGGCAACAACTGGAAAAGGAAAATCAAACCTTCCCACAACCACACACCCAGGGTACCACTTTGGATAGTCCTTAGGTGATTGGTCCAGTCTGAGAGATCCAAATCAATTGTCCCAGACAGCACCTGGTCTCAAGTGAGGGAGCTCAAAAGGTCTTTGGCAACTAAATAATGGGGGTTTGCTGGCAGCTTGAGTATGACTCATTCTGGTGCTCTGTGGAGTCAGAAGAACCCCCCCCAGCAAATGAACTAGTCTGGGAAGGTTGATGCCTCCTTCATAACCTTGCACCTCTGTCAAACCCAGTCACTGGTAACCCTGCAGGACTATGACTTAGTTCCTTCCAATGAGCAGATGCTCCATGGGTATGAGCCTGCCTGATTCACAGAGAAATCTTATGTCTCCTTGGCCAGTCCTCTGCACTATTCCACCATCTGTTAGGGGAAGCTGAGGCCTGACAACCTCGGGTGGTTAGTGGAAGCTGGGGTGGTTCACTCAGTTCTAGCCTGCCCCTGATTGATGTTGCTGACACTTATATTTGCACAGAATTTGGGATTCTATCATGGCTATATTCCTCTGCATACTAGGTGGTATTTGAGTTCACAGAAACTGTGACTCAGCTCTGGTCTGTGCCACTGCCCAGAGTTGGTGTTTCTGTTTCCCCCTGCAGTCTATGTTGGGGAGGTAGTGGTTAGATCTCACACTCGATCTGCCCGCCTTTGTCTCAGCTATGATCCCCTGAGGGCCAGGTATTTCTTAGGCTCATTAAGGCAATCCTCTGGCTCAGCCCCGCTCTGGGAGTATGCCATCTCTGTGCACGGTGTCTTCAATCTCCATCCCTCCATGTTCTGACCAGGCTGGTACCACCAGGGGCATACCCTTTGCTCATGGGGTCTGCATTACCATCCCAGATCTATTCCACCAATTGTCTGTCACTGGAGAAGATGCCCGGCTTTCTCTGGTTGCCCAGAGAGGCAGGGAGTGTCCTTCCAAAATATCCCCAGGAGTGTGAGCTCTATTGTTCCTGCTACTGCTGCTGCTGCTCTGTGCTGGGGGGCACCACCTCTCCCTTTCCCATACCATTCCTTCAGTCCGCTATTTTCTCCTTTGCCCTCTGCTGCAAAATCAGCACAGACCTGCAACAGCCCATGCCTTGTCCATTCCTCTTGAGAAAATGCCCAACAATCTGGACTCCATGGAGGACAGGCTTCCAGACCTCAGGATGAGAGTGGAGGGGAGTGCTGGGAGTTCAGAATTGCAGGTACAGAAAATACACAGTTTTATACAGTTTTATGCCTGGCAGGAGAGTGCCATAGCACCCTAGTAGGGGAAGAAGGTCTAGTTTTTAAAAGGTCTCTCCTGTGGGACAAAATGGGAGGACATTTGAAATCTGCTTGCTTGTTTGTAGAAAGTATACTGTGAGCTGTTCTCATGTGGGAGGACTCCCGTCTGCTCAGAGATGGATTTTGTACATTTTGTTTGTATCCTTGGGGTTGCAGCTCACCTCAGCAAGGTTGATGTGTGTTCTTGAACCTTCTCTCTTGGCTCAGCTCCAAACCATCAGCTTACTTGCTAAACTTCTGTCCTTTAACTTTCCTTCTGGACAGAAGCCTCTGTGGAAAGCTGGCTCCATTGAACCATCTTGCCTCCATCCCCCCTAAATTTCAGGAGTCTTCTTTCTTGACTTTTAACACCAGCTAAGGAATTTTTTTAAGTTTTCTATTGGATTTGTTAATGCAATGATAGCTGTTTGTTAGGAACTTTGAGAAATTACAACTACCCAGACCCAGCCACAGGATGAGTGATTAATATGATCCTTTACAAGCATGCAGAGGTATTCCCACTCCTCATCCATGTCCAGTTCTCTTCCACCTTTTACCCCACCTGCTGCCCAATGCAGTATGCTATGGCCAAGGCAAGGGAGTGGATGTGTTATGTGTTGGTCATGAGTCCATCTCCCAGCTGGTCTTCCCTCTCATGGCTGTGGATTAGACATGTGTTGCTAAGACTCTGGTTAGAGTGGAACCCATCTGTGGTCACTGCCTGGAGTGTTGCCTGTCCTTTGGTCCCAAAGTAGGCCTGAGACAGTGAGAGGGAAAAACTTCTTTTGGACTATATGTTTTCCAAATCACAGCAAAATCTAGTTTAATCTGGCCAGTAAAATGACTGAATTGAACAAATAACGTATTTTTAAAAGGCAGTTGTAAGACACCTAATGGTCTCTATTTAGTTGTTTGAGCTATTTATAATGATTTAAAGTATGAGTCCTTATGCTTAGATTGCAAACTTTTATAATTACAATAAGGAGGCATAAATGGGATAGTAATTATAGCTAACATTTATTAAGGTCTTGCTGGGTGTCAGGGCCTGTTCTAAACTCATCAACCCCCTTTTTTTTTTTCTCTCAGATAATCCTCCATCAATCCTAAGAGGAGACTGCTATTAATAATACCACCTAACAGATAAGAAAACTAAGGACCACAGGGGTTTAGTACCTTGTCCATGGTGGATTCAAGGTTCAAACCTGACTTTGTCTGATTTTACACTCTGTGTGCTTAAATACTTTAAAGGTGACCAGTAATTGACCCTAAAAATGTCCTGGTTCCTATAGTTTCTGAAAGTAAAACCCACTTTTTCTTCTGATATAATTACCTTCATCAAACCTTCGAACTTGTGATCCTTTCTGCTATTAATTAGTGAATCTCCACACTAAAAGGCAAGATAGAGTTTTTTTTGGAGAATGATAGTAGTTTGTAAAGATGAGAACATTTGATTAGTCTATGTGTGAGAATCAGGCAAAACCTAGTCAAAGTGGATTTACCTTTGAACCTGGAGAACCAATTAACTGGTTAAGTGATTAAATGCACATGGGGATAGAAAACAATCTCAACAGATAGATCACTTCAATGAGCATTTATTAGGTACCTCTGATATGTAAAGGACAGCACTAGGTGTTATGAAGATTCAGAGGGGAATAAACCAATACATTAAGGAGCTCACAATCCAGTGATTATGTGACAGTGATAACAATAACAATGTACTTAACAGAGGAGATGAAAAGCCTCCGTAGTGAGAATTATGAAACACTGAAGAAAGAAATTGCAGAGGATGTAAACAGATGGAAAAATAAACCATGCTATGGATTGGAGAATCAACATTATTAAAATGACTGTCACCATCCAAAGTGATTACAGATGAAATGGAATTCCCATTAAAATGCCAATGCCAAATGTTGCAGATATAGAAAAAAAAATTCTACACTTTATATGGAACCAGAAAAGATCCCAAATAGCCAAGGTAACTTTATATAAAAAGAACAAAGTAGGAGACATCACTTTATCAGACTTCAAGCTATACTGTAAGGCTATGATAACCAAAACAGCATGGTGCTGGCTCAAAAACAGAGGATCAGAACAGAGAACTCAGAGAACCTCATATTCCTAACTGACATTTGATTAAACAGATAAAAACATACACTGGGGAGAAGAATCCCTGTTTAATAAATGGTGCTGGGAGAACTGCATAGCCACAGGTAAATCAGATAGACTAAAACAGGATATGCATCTATCATCACTCACAAAACTTAACTCATTATGGGGAAAAGACTTAAACCTAAGACAGAAAACCATAAGAATCTTAGAAGAAAGTGTTGGACAAACCCTTATACATATTGTTGGAGGCAAAGAATTCATAAAGAAGACCTCAAATGTTATCTCAGGAACAACAAAAACAAGTAAATAGAACCTGATCAAATCAAAAGCTTCTGTTCAGTCAATGACACAATCAAAAGAGCAAATAGACAAACTATAGAATACGAAAAGAATTTGCATGTCATACATCTTCTAAAGAACTAATAACCAGAATCTACAGAGACATCAAACAATCATGAATAAACAATAAAACAACCAAAGAAAACCATTAAAAAGTGGGCAAAAGACATGAACAGAAATTTTTCAAATGAAGATATGTATATTAATGGTCAACAAACTTATGAAAAAATGCTCACCATCTCTAATCATTAGGGAAATGCAAATCAAGATCACAATGAACTATCACCTAACTCCAATGAGAATAGTCATATTAAAAAGTCCAGAAACAACAGATGCTGGTGTGGATGAGGAGAGAAAGGAACTCTTACACACTGTTGCTGGGACTGCAAACTAGTGCAATGTCTATAGCAATTGTATGGTGATACTTCAAAGAATTGAAGTTAGACTTACCATTTGATCCACAATCCCACTGCTGGGTGTTTGCCCAAAGGAAAAAAGGTCATTTTATAAAAAGTACACTTGCACTTGAATGTTTATAGAAACACAATTCACAATTGCTATGATGTGGAAACAACCCAAGTGTCCACTAATACATGAATGGATTAATAAAATGTGGAATATACATACAATGGAGTACTACTCAGCCATAAAAAATGTCTATCTAGTAACTTTTTGGACAACTGGAGGGAACGAGAAACCATTTTTTTTTTTTTTTTTTTTTTTTGCGATTTTTGTCCAGGGGTAGGTTTGAACTCACCACCTCTGGAATATGGGGCTGGTGCCTTACTCCTTTGAGCCACAGGTGCCACCTGAGAAACCATTCTTGTAAGTGAAAAATCACAAGAATGGAGAAACAAACACATGTACTCAGTACCAAAGTGGAACTAATTTATCAATACTAAAGTGCAAATATGGAAGTAAATCTTAATGAATATCAGGCTGGGGGAAGAAGGAAGGAAGATATGGGTAAATTCACACTTACTGGGTACAGAGCTTATTATCTGATTCAAGGGCACACTTAGGTGTATAACTTTGACTCAGTCTGTACAAAAAGTATGTAAACACAAAACATCTATGCCCCTAACATTCTGAAATTTAAAAAAAGTCAACATCTAATATTTCTGAACATTAAAAATGTACCAGTATTTTAAAAACCATTGAATTGTGCACTTTAAAATATATGCCAGGAATTTTTTTTTTTCAATTTTTGGCAGGGTCTGGGTTTGAATCTGCCACCTCCAGTATATGGGGCCAGTGCCTTACTCCTTTGAGCCACAGGTGCCTCCCATGTGCCAGGAATTTTGCGTCCATTTTTCATTTAATGGTCAAATTAATCTTATATAATAGTTTTGTTTTTTTTTTACTTTATAAAACAGAGATCAAATATCTGATGCTCAGAGAGGTCCAGTAACTTACCTGAGATCATACAATACGTGGTAGAGCTGGGATTGGAATTGAGTTTTGCTGGACATCAAAAATGTCTTTCTTTTCTATACTAGCATTTCTTTTTTGTTTTTCTTTCTTTCTTTTTGTTTTTTTTTTTGAGACAGACTCTCACTACGTTGCCCTTAGTAGACTGCTGTGGTGTCACAGCTCACAGCAACCTCAAACTCTTGGGCTTACATGATTCTCTTGCCTCAGCTTCCCAAGTAGCTGGGACTATAGGCACCTATCACAATGCCCGGCTATTTTTTGGTTGTAGTTGTCATTGTTGTTTGGCAGGCCCGGGCTGGGTTTGAACCCACTAGCTCTGGTGTATGTGGCTGGTGCCCTAGCAGCTGAGCTACAGGCATCGAGCCTGTACTTCATTAGATCTATACTGGTAATACATTAGAGTTTTGAAGGCAGTGCATAAATGATCGCATTATTTTATGAGTTACAGTCTTCAATTATTTTCTACTTACTCGAAGAGGTATTTGTTTTCAATTTCAATAGAAATATGTACCTTTTTGTTTTAAAATAAATGTATTTAGGTAGATAAATTTAAATTGATTGAAATAAAAAGACTATTCAGGTGTATAAAACATTGTGAAATGGTACTTCAGTGCTCAAGTGTGAAAAACTTTCCTTCAGAGTAGACCATACTGTTCTACAGCTGAGGAAGAGCTGAGGTAGGGCTAGGCTATCCCACTGTAACAAACAGCTCCTGAATCTAGGGGCTTAAGACAATGATTGGATTGTAGCTCACATTATATATCCAACTTGACTAGGGGGCAGTGGCGGGGGTGGGAGCATCTCTGTTCCATGTAGTCACTCAGGAGCAAGGCTGACAGAAGTGCCACTATCTTATGTCACTCAACCAGAGGCTGGAGGATTAAGCAGGGACCAGATCCATGAAAGGTTAAGGAGCTTGGGACCTTATCCTGAGGGCAAGAGGGATTAGTGCTTTTAATGGCTTTTGTTCCATTCAGTGCCAGAACAGGCTGTGTTATCGCCTAAGAAGACAATACAGTACATTGCCCAGGGACCTAACACTAAGAAAGTTGCCATTCAAACCTAATATATGAAAATCCAGGCTTACGCTGCAAAGAAATATGGAGATTGTTCATATTGCAAAAAGGTTATTTGCTTAAATGAAAGATTAATTTCTTGGTGCTTTTTAAGAGTAAATTTCTCTTAGAGTGCATTACTTAAAAGGAATGTTTATTTAATTCTGTGTATTCCTGACTTTTTAAAAATTGTGATATGATGTTTCACCTGTTTTACAATGACGGTAACAATGTAGCTGTTAAGAATGTGAATATTGATCCCATTAAAGTTAATAGCAAATGGATTTTTCCCCTCTAAGAATGCAACAAAAGCAAGTATAATTTAGATTCTAAGAATTGTAACAAGTATAATTTTGAGGGGTGGGAACATTCCTTTAGTGGTTATCTAAGTTCCCAAACCATGGGTTTAAGTTTATAATAGTGTCTATCAGGTTTTTTCTCCTGTTTTCAGAGGCCTCTTCTTCAGTAACTCCAGGAGAGCAGGGGGTATTGTCTTTTTATAGCACCTGACATAGGGCCTGGCTCCTAATAGGTGCTTAATAAATATTTGCTGAGTGACTAAATAAATATTTTTCTTGCATTTTTCAAACCAAATTCAGATGCAAAGGTTTTCCTAGTGAATTTGCCTCTGCCATGCATAACTTTCTTTTAAATCCATCAGTCCTCTTTGGATTGCACCTTTGCTAAACATAACAGTTAAATCTTTAGTCTGACTAAATAATCCAAGACAAATTAGAAATATGCTTTAAGAGAGCCAATGTATTCTTAAATTGTTGATTCCTGTGGCTGAGTGAGAAAAATGAGTGTGTCTGGGTAGTCAAGAAATAAATTCTAGGCAAGCTTGCATAGTTGTCTAGTTTTGAAACATTAAGGACAATTTATCAGCCATTACACTGTAGTTAAGTGCTAATCAAGTTTATGTTTTTCCTCCAAGCTAAGTAAGAGAGAAGAACTCTGATTGCGGGGGAACACTCAAATAATCTATTACGTGGTCTTGAAATGCTTGTGACTTTAATTTCTGTGAAGAGCATATGCTTATCATGTTTAAATGTCACTTTCACAAAAGCCATACATCTCAAGAGGGACAGTCAAGTAGTTAGAAAATAATTTGTCGAAAATTGAATTCTTGCTTATCCTCCTACTTCCCAGGCATATTTTTTTTTCACTTTAGGTGAACTTCTATGACATCTCTTTTTGTCCTGTATTGAGGGGGATTTCACATTCTGTACCACTTGTGCCCTTGAGAGAGCTGGCTCCCAAATAATCCCCATTCCCTCTGCTCAAGCTTACACATCATTCCTTGTCCTTGAAATTTATGTGACAGCCTAGAATTAAGGCCATGTTTGCACTCGCTTCTCAGAGCACAAAACTTACAAAGAAGTAGAAAGCAGATGCACTGTGGGCTCCAATTAGCCCTGGAGCTCACTAATAAAGGACCTGCCAGTAATTAAACTACCTCAGAATAATGAAATGATTGTACATAGTACTGAGAGAGCCCCCTTCCCCAATTAGATTGACCACCATAGCTAAAGGAAAGGCAGACCTGGTTTTTTAGGGAAGCATGCACCTGTCAGATGTTTTCTTTTGATACTTCTGGAAAATAACTTTAACCAGAGGCATTTAAATAAGTGCGTCTTTGTTTTAGATGAAACACAATGCTGGGGTTACAATATATTTATACTTTCTATACATTTTTGATCACCCAGATTTAGGGACCAAATATTTTTGGAGTCCTTTGTTAGTCAGAAAGCCATTGTATACACCAGAAAGAAATCTCTGGGGGTGGGAGGTAGTTGTGGGGACCCGCCATTGTTTAGCAAACAGGCGGGAGTGAGTCCTCCTCCACGCTCCTGTTATTGTAGTTCTGTTTCAGAAAGCAACACTTAAAGCTATTTAGATGGAAGGGAGTGAATAGGGATGAAGAGACCAATTAACCAATTTTTCTTGGCCTTTCCTCACACATAGACACTTTCTGTACAACACCCCAGTTTTGATGTATTATTTTAATTAATCCTAGTCTTTTGATTCCTGCGAAAAGAAGGTTAGCAAATGTAACAATGCTCGGGAGTTTCTTTATCGTAAAAGACACATAATTTCAAGCATTTAATAAGGTAGATTTATTCTGGGTAGTTTAGCTTGCACATTCACTCAAACAGCCCTCCCCAAAGACGACATTAAAAATGTGATTAGTTAGCTGCCATCAATAACACAAAATAGGAAAATGCTCTCTGAAGGGACAGCTTTGTGGAGGGCACTGCACAGTGTGTAGTAAAAATATATGGCCTAATAAGTTTACATTTGCAGGCTCATTTGTTAAAACTCTTGAATTTCTAATTTGTGTCGGAAAGATAAATGGATGGAGCCACAGCAAAGTGTGAGATTAATACTGATGGATGGGGATTCAGTTTTTTGCTAGCCTCTGAGTTCTACACAACCCAGTAGGCAGTTTATAGGAAAACCAAATGTAAATACAAAGGAGGACATTATTTACTCTGGTTGAGACCAATTACCAGTTATTTTGTTCCATTTAGCCCCACAGTTAAGGAAATTTCTATATAATCAAATTATTATACTTTAGTAATCGAAAGGCCTACAATTTATAATTGGATGCTTCTAAGATTGAGCCCCTGAAGCTCTATTATGTAAGGCACAGCTAGCAACGGGGGCTTTTCTTGTTGTATTTCACAAAATATTTCCTCCAATTATCCCTATAAATATATATTTCTGGATACAACATGAGAGGAAGACATGGATTCTGAGGAAATAGGTAAAAATAGTGAAGTTTTTTTTATAGCCAAGGATTTAAGACAACAAAATTGAGATTTCTATGGGAAATTGATAGCAAAATATAAATCTAATGCCTTTTTTTCCTGTCTTAATCCCACTCCTTCATTACCATCATCAGGGAATGACACTCAAGGCCTTAAGCAGTCCCCTGGCATGGAGCTGCCTCCACGCCTCATAAATGTCCTTACTCTGTGTCACTGATGACCCTTAGGTCAAAAATGGCTGCACCAATGTTCAATGGCAGAGAGGGAGGAAAATCAAACACTATTTGGCAAAAGTCACTCTGAAATTATGAGATGGATCTCTAATACATGTGTTAAGTCTAGCTCCTTTGACTGAAGCTAGACATATTTTTAATTAAGAAACATGCTCCGAATTTTGTGCAAGTATATCATAAGGTCTACTTGGAGAGGTGGAAATCAGCAAGTTATATTCCCTCCTCTCATATGTTTCCTTCTCTTCTCCCTCCTCTTCTCTCTCTTTCCTTCTCTCTTTCTGTTATTTACATACGTACACCTGAAAGCAGTCTCTGGGAGGAATCTCCAACCATCCTTGAATTCCTCATGCACATCCCTCCCTTGGCTCAGTCTACCCCAAGAGGTAGTATACTATAGGGAAAAGAACTTTGGCCAAGGGAACAGAAAAACCTTGGTGGTGGCTCTGGTTTCACAGTGTAAGAATTATGTAATGGGCTAGTCATTTACCTTCTTTGAGTCTCTTTTCTAGAATGAGGATAATAATTTTTAGAAGGGCTATGTGAGGTTAAAATGGGATAAATATATAACACTGCTTTAGAAAGTAGTTCAATTCCCTGTCTTTCATTTAACTGAAAACAGACATAAAAATATTAAAATTTGCAAAGGACAATTAAAAAAAAATCAATGTGGAAGATTGCGTTACCTTGTCAGCAGGTCCTGGGTCATTGTTAACATGTGTTGGCTGTCTGAGGGGGCTGCTTGCGTCCCACCACTTCTCTGCAGTATGAGGAACCCAGGCTGTACTATGACGTGCTTCATCCCCAGACAGTGACCTCTAGGACTGCACTGGGCTCTCTCCTGAGCTCCAGCAGCAAGTTTTAGCCAGGGAATTTCTGAAGAGATTTCTAAATAAACTATACCTGTTGACCTGGCACTGTACAACAAGAGTCTTCAAAGAATTGCCTCAAACCAGCAGTGTAACTGAGGCTAATTTAGTGCTGATTGATGGGTTTATTATTCTCTGGTTAGACCAGTAGGGAGAAAGTGGCCTTGTCTGGAGATTTGCTGCTAATCTGCTAAGAAATTAGCAGGAGGTCCTCACAAGTCAGATATTCACAAACTTTTATTGAGCAGTTATTATGTTTTGATTATTAGCATAGGAACTGAAGCTCTTGAATATTAGACTAAATGAAATTTCAGATTTGAAAGCATGTGACCTCTACATTCATTTACAGTGTGCTGTAAAAGGGTCCTATTTTCATAGGAAGGTAAGAAAATGATCTTCATCTGTGTTTAAGATGTTACCTCCCTGCAGTCAAGTATTTGTGGCCCAAGTGGCGCTCTAAGGAATGGTAGCGTTGTCACACGGCACAACCATATAGCAGATTGGTGAAAGTGCAAAACATCAAAATATATTGAAATTTTTGAAATGTAAACATCTGTTCTAAAAAATAAAGCAATATGCAGAATAAAGAGGAGAGGCTTCTAGACATTTTCTTTGGTAAATATGATTTGTAGAAAGCTTGAAGCTGCAGATTAATTTAGGAGATTCTAGGAATAGATTTAACCTGTACTTAAGGCTCCCTGGCTTAGGGATAAGAGGAATTAGAGGAGATGTTTTGGGTCTTTGATGTAAGGCCAAGAGAGGAATTTGTGTTGGTCAGTGAGTTCTCCTATAAACTCTGAAGTGAAAATTAGGGCCTGTTCAGTCTTTTTAGGTGAATGTGTAGTAAAACACACAGAAACACATTAATTTGGAAACTTCTAAGACTATATTCTCTGACTTAAAAATCCTGAATGGTTCCCTGTTCACTAAAAGATAAAAAACTAAGCTCCTCAGCTCAGCCTATGAGATGCTTTGTAATTTGTCCCTAAAATTTGTCTTTGTATCTTGACATTCCCTATGAATCCACTTTAGCCTCATGGACTTTAAACCCATTCATAGGTTTTCGAAATCATTGTCCTTTTGGGCAGTGCCTTACTGTTCCCTGGACTGGGATATTGCCCTTGGCCTCTGCTGGCCCCTATTCCCCACCCTTCCCAAACTTCAAGGCCTCCTCCAAATGGTGACTCAGCTGGAGCCAGAGTAGGCACGTCTCTTCTCTCTGCTGATTTCTCATGCTGACTTCTGTTCCTCACCCCCTATCTGGCAATCTCCTCTCTGTCTGTTGTATAAACTATAAGCCCTTCAAAGAAAGAAATGTGTGCTGTTTTTCCCACATATAGTTAGTGTGAGGGGTCAGGCACAAGGAGTCTGAAGGAAGGAGGGACATGTTCCCAATTAGTATCTCAGTGTTTTGTGCTTGGGAGTAGGATCAGGTGGTTTGAGGAGGGTGGTTGCCAGGAGAAGTCACCTGTGTGTCTTGGCTAATTAGGCACAATGTGTGCAGTTAAAGGAGCTTTGGGAGGGGTAGGGAGTTGGCTGGGCCAGAAGGCAAAGGTACATTTAAGTGCTTGAGATGAGTGATTGGCATCGGGTTGGGATAACATTTTCCATCATTATTCTAAAAGGTTTCTATGTTTTCAAGGGACTTTTAGACTCACTAATGAGCATGTCTGTGGCTTTTTGCTCTTTAATGTGATAAAAAGGAACAGGGCATGCCTGGTGACAGTTCTGTCTCTTACAGGTCGGAAGGGAGTAAATAACGTTAATTAGATCAAAGCACACTGTAAATGAATGTGGAGGACACAAACCCCAAATCTGAAATTTCACTTGGTCTAATATTCAAGAGCTCCAGTTCCTATGCCAGTAATCAATAACCCAAATCCTTAGAATCAAGCAACCCATCAGTCCCTTGTTTAATCAGAATTTTAGGAAGGATTAAATTTGTAATGAATCCTTGTAAATTTGCTCTCAATCTTTTCCATGTTGGTGACTTTCTTGCATATGTACGTCCACACTTGCCTCTCAGTGGGAGGGCATATTTGGCATTTCAATGGCTACAAAGTATGATCAGGAAAATAAACACTGCTGCAGTAATTTTGATGGTTGATCATCTGTTTAATATGATGTCAGTTAACTTCGAGACCCTAACTTAGGCTGACTTCATTTGTTATCAGTTTTCAGTACTGCTTAGCATTCTGAACAAAAAACCAAACCCACCTCCCCGCACCTTGGAAGATCTTGGGAGGATGAAGCATGAAGATGTTTATCTTCATGAGCAGAACTATCAAATGTTTTCTAGTATCTAAAGGTACGTTGCTTTCATTAATTCTAAGACATGAAGGCATTTTATGAAAGAAATTTTATTTTATTTAAAGAACTAATATTCTATACAACAGACCTATTGCATCATTCCTCATCTTATTTCATAATGTTGGCTAGCTTCCATTCACGGACAGAACCAACCCCTCTCTTTTAGGTTCTATTGACTCATAAAAATAAATTTCTATGGAATTCTGTAAATAGATGTTGGGTGACTTTTGTGCTTGGGTGACATTATTGTCTTTCTTAAATGTTCAGGTTTTTCTTTCATTCAGTGCTTTAACATCATACAGTCCTAATTTTAGAATTAACTTACCTAGAATATAGAAACTTCTATGTCCACCAAATCCCATCTTTTGAAAGTAAAGATGTGAGTTTGTGAGCTGCACATGTGACATAATCCCCAAAGGCCAGGTGACTAGCAATGCAGCTCTACAAACAATGGGCATATGCTACAGAAATAACCACCATGATTATTGCCTTCCTCCCCTGTGTTGTTCATTATAAGGATATGTGTTTATGAGTGTTTAGCCTCTAAAGGAAAGAAAGGAGGAAGGAGTGGAGTAGCTGGAAAAGAAGATTAATTCCAAAAAGTTATTTTGCCCTTTTACCAAAATAATGCACAATTCAAAATGTCAAGGCTTCGAACGAAGGTATACAATGAAAAGTGGCGGTTCTGTCTACCCTATTCTTTACTTCTCAGTTCTCAGTCCTACTACCCGGAGATAATTACTTTTGAGTCTTTTAGTTGATTCTGGTAGTCTTTACTCCTGTACTTCTGGATAATCTGCTCATACTGCCATTTACATTTAAATTGATTTTAATCAACATTAAATTGATTTATCAATTTTAGAAACATATACTGACAGACTTTCTTTCTTTTCTTTTTGGTGTCACAGCTCACAGCAACCTTAAACTCCTGGGCTCAAGCGATTCTGTTGCCTCAGCCTCCCAAGTAGCTGGGACCACAGGCACCCACCACAAAACCTGGCCACTTTTTTTGTTGCAGTTGTCATTGTTGTTTTTGGCCTGCCCGAGTTCGAACCTGCCAGCCTCAGTGTATGTGGCCAGCCCCTTCCCCACTGAGCTACGGGAGCCACCCTACTGACATACTTTCATGGGAGATGACAATATAGCTTTCTTTAACCTCCCCTTTCCCAATATCATTGTAGTTAATCACCATCCTTTAGCAGAGTTTTGTTATAATTATTTTTATAGTCACATAAGACTTTTATTTAAAGGCAAAGGATACAGTACACGGAGAGAAAGAGAATGCAGCCTAGTGAAAGAGGTTCAGGAGACATTCAGGTATGACATTTCCAGGATTCTTGTTCCCAGATGGACATGCTTCATCTCCACAATGAACCACTAAGACCTTTACACTGAATCCTGGCTCTGGGAGAACTCAAGGCAGAATTTCCAGGGGCCCTTTAAATGTCAATTTAAAAAAAATTAATAAAATTTAGTGTTTACATTATTCTGGCAATGTAAATATGTTTTAATACTGAGCAAAATAGTGTTCTATGATTTAATTTTTATTAAAAGTTTTCCTGATATTAATAATAGTTTTTCCTTTGATAATTTTTCTGTTATTTTGATAAATTCTTCCTAATCCTGCTAACAGCATCTCAATACAATTTTTAAAGTAATTAGGTGTATCTAAATCTTTGGCAAGTCCATTCTTCACCTTGTTCCACCCCAACATCCCTCCTGTAGCTGTTCATTTACCAACTTTAGTGTAGGATTCTCTCTAGGTTGATTAATGCTGTCATCTAGGTCCTTCCATGTTTGTCACCCTGAAATTCTTTTTTATTTCTTTTTTGTTAGGTCTCCTGATTCCTGGATCCCATGTCTTCCTCTTTCTTAATTTACTTTTCCTTCCTTAGTTTAGCAAAGAGTATTTTTAACAATTTATGAGAAAGGGTAATAGGAAATAAAGAACTTAGGAAGTTTTATGGCTGAACATATCTTTATCTTTATTGTACCCTCACACTTGATTGATAATTTGGTTGGGTATAAAACTGGAGTTGGAAAATATTTGTTCCTTGTAATGGGGTAGTTTTTCACTTACTATGCTAGGTTCTTAATGGCCTTTTCCATCTGAAAACTCATTTTTGGTTCTGAGAAATTTCCTTTTACGAGTGTTACTTTTTTGGATGATTTCCTTCTTTCCATTGTCTTTCTTTAGAACTGTATCATTTGAATGTGGGGCCACCTAGGCTGGATTATACCATTAAAAAATATCTGCTGTCCTATTAGCCATCCCTTCATACTTGTTTTTGTTTTTTGAATACTACTTCACCTTTGTCTTTCAGTCCTATTGAGGTTTATTTGAGCACTTACAGTGTTAATCTAATAGAGAGCTTTCATGTTCTCTGAGTGTCTCCTCCATACTGTCTAATAAGTAGCATCTTGTTCTTGTTTTATACATGTAACCCTCCGAGTATAATCTCCTTCCTACCTCACTCCTACCCTCCCTTCTCTCATTCTTTCCTTGCCTTATTTTAATATTCAATCTTTCCCATCCTACATATTTGTTTTGTGTTTTAGGTTTCATTGGAAGGTTTTCTTCAAATTATGGAGCTTTCCTTTCCAATTTTTATTTTGGAATTCAGTTAACTCACAAGTTAATTGAAAGTTCTGAGTATGAATGTGGCTTGTCAATAAGTGAGTTTTTTGTTTTGTTTTGGTACGAAGTCATGGCTAGCTTGTATTTTTGGAAGTGTTAAGATCTGAATCAGTGGTTTATTTTGTCTAGAGCCTTTGGTTTTCCCAGGAAGATGTTCTTGAATTTCCTATCTTTGGGTAAAAGGTTTGGAGTAGAAACCTGGTTACCCAAGATTTGGAAACTGAGGAGTGGAGTGTTCCCTGATAGGCTGAGGGTCTCCCTGTTTCCAACCTGCCATTCCATCCTTGCCTGGCCCTTGTGCTTGTAGCTTCTCTGATTCAAATTTCCCAAATCACAAACTCTTTGTAAACTTCCTTGAGAAGTTGGGAGGGATAGTCATTTGTCTTCACACAGTGGAGATGGGTTATTTGGCCATTTTGCCCATTGCACCTTTTTTCAGCTCCATGTTTCGCTGATAGATATCAATATTTCCAATTATGTGACCATAATTGGAAAATATTCTGGGGCTCTGTGACTGAAGACAGCTTGCTTTCCATTGGAGGATGTGCACATTTTAGCTCCTCTAAGTCAGGTCATTAAAATCATTAAAACTTTTTCAGTTCCAAAATTAGTATCATCATGTGTATTCTTTTCTCCTCTTCTACTTTTCTTTGTTCCTGTGTATTTATGATTTTCTTTTTATTCTTTATTGTGTTAGTGTGATTTTTGGAGGGAGTAGAGAGAAATGCATATGTTTGAATGTATTTATGTAATGTTTGACACATTTAAAAAGAGGTCCAAACATTTAACTTATTAGTAGTTATACTCTGTGAGATACTTTATGAGTATCTCTGTTATCATCTTAACAACCTGAAAGGAGATATTAGTATCTTTACTTTGTAAATGAATAACCTGAGTTTCAGAAAAAATCAGGAGTAGATTCAAAATCATATGTTGGGTAACTTGATGAAATGGGGATTGAACCCTGTGCATCTAACTTATAAGCCCCCTCATTTTCTGTGGTGCTAAGGTATCTCTCTATGTGAATAACAGCATGTTTGGTTTTCATTTCAGCACATGCATGGGGTTCAACAGGGTTCTGATGTTTTAACCACTTGCAGGAAGCAGAGCTAAAGCCATATCCCTAGATAGGCAGTCCCTTGATGTCTTGAGCACTCAGGCCATGCCCCCTTCCTGCTCTGGCGTGCAGGTTTCTTCCTTGTGCCTCTCTCTCCTTCCCTGTGGGGCCTCTCTTGGGTGAATCACCATCTCTGTTGCATTCCTAGTCTTGCTCACTTCTCTTCCCAGATGCTGTTCTGTTCCACGCTTCCAGATGATTATTTTACATTCTGTTCTTCTCTGACTTTCACATTCTTTTTTTTACCTACTCATCTTCTACTAAAGACCTTTCCATCTATACATGAGAAAATGGAAGCTATCAGAAAGCAGTGTCTGTGCCCTCTTTCTTGCATCAGGACCACATGCCCTGTGTTCCCTCTTGTTGCCCAATTGAACTATCCCTTCCCCTAACATAGGCCACCTCCACATAGCTGAAGACTTTTGAATAATCATTTTCCTTGACTCTGTTGGAGTATTTTTGTAACACACATCTTAGTATAACATTTTGTATATTAAAAACATTACTATCTTCCACCCTGATCTCCCATATAGCTCCCTTCCCACACCTCTCCTCCCTTGTACAGAAAAATTTCTTGAGTTGTCTATATTTGTTTTTTAATCTTTTCTTCTCTTATTCAACATTTTTTTTTAATCTTCTCAAATCATGCTTTTATCCTTAGCATTGGATTAAAACTATTTTCATCAAGAACAAAGAGAATGGTCCATGCCAAGTCCACTGGACGGTTCTTAGAGCCCCTTTACTCAGTCTATCAGCAGACTTTGGCCCTGTTGTTTTCTGTACTTGGCTGCACCCTGTTGGATTTTTCTTCTTTTGCAGGCTGTTTCTTCACTCTCAACTCCTTTCCCAGATCCACTTCCCCTTATGGGCCTCTGCCTGTTGGAATGCTCCAGAGCCTCAGTCCCTGGACCTCTTGACCTTTCTCTGAGCATTGATTTCCCAGATGACATGTCCCTCGTTGATGCTTTAATACCATCTAGGTACTGATAAGGACAATATTTGTATCTTCAGCTTGAATATTGCTCTGAATCTCAGGTCCACACATTCAACTCCCTCCTACACATTTTTAGATAGTTGTTTAACAGGCTTCTGAAATTTAGCATGCCTAATAGAACTCCTGACTTTCCTACCACTTTGCAACCATTCCATTCTCAATATCTCCCATTTCTGTAAATGGTTTCTCTTTCATTCAGTATTTCTCAGTGTCCAAACCTTGATATCATTCTTGACTCCTCTCTTTCTCTCACATTCCACCTCTAATCCATTAGCAAATCTGTTACCTTTACCTTCAAAATACAGTGGAACCTCAACAGTTGACCACCTGCCTACATTGGCAACCTCCTTAAGTTGACTTAATTTTTGTAGACCGGTTGTGCACCATATGCACATAGCAGTACACAGGCTTAGTTCATTATGTTGACCACCTCCATATGTTGACTAGTTTGTTAAAGTCCCTTGAGTGGTCAGCTTACAGAGGTTCCACTGTATATTTTACACACATCCCCTTCTCATTGCTTTCATCATCAACACTCCAATTGAAGCTGTCCTTATTTCTAGTCTTGCCTAAGATAATAGTATCTTGGCTTGTCCTCTGTAGTTGCCTTACTACAGTGTATCCCTCCTATTAGCAGCCAGAATGTTATTTTAAGAGTGTAAATCATTTTGCTGTGCCCTGCTTAACAGCATCACATTGTATGGCTCTCTTACCACTACTGGACATTTAATTTATAAATTTTCTTTCTTTATCACCAGAATGTAAGCTCCATGAGAGCTGGGCATGTAGGTCTTGTTCACCTCCCTACCCTTAGTGTCTAGGAGAGTAAACTTAGTACTTACGAGGCATTAGTAACTATTGAATGAATGAAAGCATGATCAATCTCATTAGTAGCCCCTTCCTGGGATCATGTAATTGTTTCCTTAAATACTGCTGCTTACTCTATCCTCCTACATTATCCTAAATAGTCACTCTCCCACGGATCTCTTAAATATATAAAAATGTAATGTTATGCAGTTTGTTCTGTTGCCAGATTAAGTCTATTTAAATATGGTTTAGAGTTATGGATAATGGATGAAGTACTTAATAAATGGATGATTAAACAACTTGAAATAAGCCTAATATGGATTTTTCTGTAAAACAGTCTTTGTTAGGAACAAAACTCTATCATGACAGTTTCAGGGAAGAAATAAATTTGAGTTAAATTATTTCATTGTACAGAAAATTTTCTTTGAACATGAATAGTAATAAATATCTAGGTACCTGTTTTGTACTTTGTACTGCATAGTATATGTGGGGGCGGGTCTCAGGGGTATATGGGTCAGTATATTTTAGAAAATGGGACAGTAACACAGTTAAAGATACAGTCTTGGCCATCCAGACTCATGGAGTTTTAATCTCTAAATTTTCTAATAAAAATAATGCTTCTTTCCTAATGTTTATCATTTAAAACAGAGAACATAGGCATTGTCAGGGCATAACCAAAGGTACGATTCTATTCATGACCTAGTTAAGTGGGCTGCAGTTTCCTTCAACTTTCATCTAATGCATTTTTCTCTTTTCTTGGGCACTGTTTGTGTGATGGGTTATCACACATATTAACAACAAAATGATAAGTCCTTCACACACAGGATCCTATTGGTTTAACTTAAGAGCATATGGCAATTTACATATAAACAGCTTTATGTTTGGAATAATAAAAATGTCATGATAAATAGGAAATGTTAAACATGGTGATATTTTTATACCACTTAAATTTATCACCCCATTTAAAAATTAAAATTATAAAGAAATGTGATTGATACCACACAATACACTTGCCAGCAAGACTGTACAGCACCACTAGAACCGTATGTTCCCTTTAAGGGCGAGTGCTGTTTTCATTGGTAAATAATTTGACAGCTACAATACACTTTTGTTTTGTAGCCCTGTTTGAAGCCTACCTAGAAAGCTTAAGAATGTTCTGGATGTATGGGCTTACATGTAAACAAGTTCCCTTCAATGCCTTCCTCGGAGGCATGGAGTGAAATATTGGCTGGTGTCTTCATTCTGCTTTGCTTCCCTCTGTGCAGTTTACCAGGGTTTGGTACTTCTGAAGTCCCCAAAGAGAACGGATTTTCAGATCATGTTCCCAGGTCAGACAACAAAAATTCAAGATCCTTAGTGTATGAACTGAAGAGACTTACACTGGCCTCTTCAAATGGAATAAAATAGGCTTGGGAAAGAAGGAGATGTGGAAACTGGAGACATGTCTGAACAAAGACTGTGCCAGCCAGACAGTAGATCTTGTACGATTTACTCAAGGCTCGTGTTTTTATTCCTTCTAAATTTTGAAAGAGGTGAGAGATATGTGTGAACACCTGTGAGTATATATAAAAACAAATGTGTGCATAAAATTTTGTATCTAAACCATCTGAAATAACTCAGGCCTGTCAGCTGGATTCCCTTGAAAAAAGAACTGGTGGAAAGAAATTCTTTAAAGTAGTTATAGTCTCTTTTGGGATCAGAGAATGAATTTTGACTTGTGTTTAGAGACCACATTAATATGAACAGTACAAAGATCTAGATAACCTATCCTAGCCATAAAAAACAGATAAAACCAGAAAAATAGAAATTTTTGCGTTAACTCAAAACTTGGACAAGGGTCAGTAGGGAGCCGTTGAGCTGCGTTTTTTCAAGCACAGAGGTTGTCTGCAGTTCTTTCTTGATGAAATGCTGGGATGGAGATAAACTGTGTGCATTTCATGCCTTTAGAGCAGACAGATAGGTGTCTAGACCTACTAGCACTAATTATAAGTAATGCACTCCCAGAGTGGCCCAGTACTTAAGTCTTGGCAATTACTCATGCTGTGCTGACCCTCACAGCTCAACTACGGAGATTTCAGACTCTGCACCTCATTGCTGGGAGATTCTTTAGGAGGATTTAGGTACCTCCTTCTAGCATCCTTACTCTTCTTCATAGCTTTTTTTGTCAAAATAAGGCAAAACAGGCAGTAAGGGGAACAGGCCAACCCAAACCATAAGTCCTCCTTGGTTGTAATTTGAGTTTTCTCTAACCTTTCTTCAGTGAGGTATTCCTCAGTGTTCAGAATGTCCTTTGCCCCAACAGAGCTATTCACATACAGTTCACTGTTGCAGTTATGGTGAAAACAGCTAGTCTTCATTACCGCAATAACTACAAGAGATGGGCATTGTTGCTGTCCTGTTATTATTGTTATACTCATCTGAAAGATGAGACAACTGGGGCTGAGGGATGTTAAATGACTTGTCCAGGTCCCACTATACAGGATGGCACTGACTGGTTCCTAAATGGAGGCATTTGTGGTAACATTAAGCTCAACAAACTGTTGTGAAATAAACTGATAAATTTGTGGAATAATTTCAAGGCAAGTCCACTGTTGTTAGCATGTAAGAAATGTTTTTCTTTTGTCCAGTATTAGAATCGTCTTTAGAAATCATTTATACCCTCCAACATACCGCCAATAATTAATAACAGTCCTTCAAAATAAAATAACACTTTAAAATTAGAGAAGCACTTTACAAGTAAAGGAGCTTTATCTAGATTATGTGTTTAATTCTTATGAGAATGCTGTGAGATAAATAAACCTTATTGTCCCTACTTTACAGAGCTAGGAGGGCTCATGACTTGCCAACATCTGTCCACCACCAGCATGCTGGGAACTGTGAGAGTTCAGGACCTTCTCATTTAAACTCCTTCATTTCTCCTCTTCTTCCTCTTCTCCACTGCTATGGGCAACTGGTTGCTTAATTCCACATTAGAGATACAGCTGGGAGGCCATATGATATGAATTTCATGGTTGTCCTTTAGAAAAAATAAATAAACAAAAGCATTTATCCAGAGGTGCTTTCCCCCCTTTCCCTATTATTCCTGTGTGTGTGGCAGCCCCAGCCATGGCTTAGCACAGACACTGCAGAGGAGGAAGTGAGAAGCACATGTCCTGGGGCCAGGACAAGGCGGCAGCAGGGTGTGCCTGTGCAAGGCTGGATGGAGCCTGTGTGGAAATGATCACTGCAGCAGGAGCCAAAATAAGAGACAGCAGGGCAAGAGGCTCCCAAGTCACATACAAAATAGGCTCAGTACAGGTGAAATAATAAATGAGCAATAAACACATACATGTTAACTAAACCCAAAGAAGTAAAGAAGCATTAGAAAGGGGACAAACAGGAATAAAAAAAAGATGGTGAAAAAGTCCAACTGCATTAATAATACAATAAAGAAAGAATAGATTATGCATAGTAGTTAAAGACAGAAGTGAGCAGATCAGATTTAAAATATTCTAGGGCGGGTTGCAGTGGGTTAGACCTGTAATCCTAGCACTCTGGGAGGCCACAGAGGGTGGATTGCTTGAGCTCAGAAGTTTGAGACCAGCCTGAGCAAGAGTGAGACCCCATTTCTATTAAAAATAGAAATACTAGCCAGGTGTCATGGCGGCTGCCTATAGTTCCTGCTACTGAGGAGGCTGAGGTGAGGGGATTGCCTGAGCCCAAGAGGTCAAAAGATTGAGATTACTGTGAGCTAAGATAATGTCACAGCACTCTAACCAGAGCAACAAAGTGAGACTCTGTCTCAAAAAAAAATTTTATATATGTGTGTGTATGTATTCTAGCTCATATCTAAAATATATATGTGTATATACTTGTAAATATATATGTATATATGTTTGTGTGTATATTTTCATATCTCCAATATATAAGCGTAGAATAGTTTAAAGGATGGAAAAATATACATCAAGCAAATTTTAAGCAACACAAAGGTGGTATGGATGTATTATTATCAGACAAGATAGATGTCAAGACAAAAAGAGCATTATTAGGAATGAAGAAGGTCACACACAAAAAATTAAAATACTCAAATCCCCAGGAAGATATAACAACTTCAAACTTGTATGTCTCCAACAAAATATCTAAAGTATGTAAAGGAAGTATAAAAGACTCATGGGGAGATAAGACCACCATAAATAGTGAAAAATTTCTTTCATTTGCCTCAGTTATCGCCATATCCAAGAGAAAATATTAATAAAGGTATAAACATTTGAAAAACACAATCAACAAGTTTTATCTAATGAAAATCTACACCAAAGTTTTAAAGAATAAAATTTTTCTTAAGCACACCTAGGACATTTACCAAAAAAAAAAAATAAATAAATAAATAAAGAAGGAAAGAAAGAAAAAAAAAATCATGGACTAGATGGAAAAGTAACAAATCTCAACAAATCTCAAAAAGTTGATATTATAAACACTGACCTATACTCCACATTTTCCAAATCTTCCAAAGTTCTGGAGACTTCTAGTAAACCCTGAACAACAATAGTCATGTATGTTAACCTCACATGGACAGGCTCTGGTAGTGCTGGAATGAATTTATAAACTTAATGTTGTGGAAAAAAGGGATGAAAGGGCTTTATTGTAAGCTGAATTATGAGTTGAAAAATTACTTCCAATGATGTCTAGATATGAATATATATACTTTTGTTGCAGAAAGTGCGAAGAAGGAATTAGAATTGGAGCAACTAGGCTAGGGCTGAAAAGAATTCAGTTGATCAACAGCGTTTGATACCCAGCTTCTAGTAAAGGTAATTATTGGAAATCTAGCTCAACCAAGGTGAAGAGATGTTTAGTTTATTAGAGAGGAATGAAAAATTTTTAGGTGTTGAACTATGTCAGAGGAGGTCAGATTATACGACTTAATGTGAAACTAACCAACTCTGCAATGGCTGTTTCATGCTGTGTCTACAATTTAAGGCCATTCCTTCCAGGCAGTATATGCAATACGTTCAGCCACATACAATTTTAATTTTCTGGATAATATCCTCATTTTGCTTCTTTTCACTGCTTTTTCTTGATGCCCAATCTGTATAGTTGATGTAATCCTTTAATTCCTACTTCTTTACATTTCAGATTCTAGCCTAGATGATATGATATTAGCGCGACACATGTATACATCACAAACCTCCTTGGACTACGCCTCCCGAGCAGAGGTAGGGAATAGTAAGTGCTAGTCGGGCACTAAACTTTACTACTGACATTACCTATTAAGTATCTCTAAAGGAAATAATAAAATGGCAGCTTTTTAGAGCCCATTTGTGACTCATAAAATATGGGTTAAAACATCCCATTTTATTACACCTTCACTTCTGTAATTATTACTGTAAATGATAAAACAGTCCAGGATACTCAAGAAATCAACTCTCTCAACTCCTACAAAGAGCTGCAGCCTCCCTGAAAATGATACAGATCCTACATTTGTAGAATCTCTGAAAGTCTAAATAATAGCCTGATGAAATAATAATAAAAAAAAGAGGGTGAAAAAAAGACATAAAAAAATGAAAAGGTAAACTTTAAGTAGTAAAGCAATATAAATAATGCTAATATGCTAATGTCACAGATCTTCAGATTCTCTGCACCCAAACAACTCTGCTGATACATTGCCCCACCCTTAGGGATGGCCCTAGAAGATTCACTGAGTGCCATCTGACCTCAATTTGCCCAAAAAATTGAAGATAAATATTTTTTCAGAAAATGGGGGCTAAATATTGTACCTAACGCATTTTATGTTGTGGGAAATAAGTGAGCTGGTATGTATAAATACATTATCACCAATTCTGATAGATAGCAAGGAGTTCATAAATGCTAGTTAAGGTTATCGTTTTATTATATTAATTATCATAATTTTTAAAAACATGATCCAGTAGATTGTCTTGTGGGAGACGTGATGTAATTTATGAAGCTATTTGACTGGTATTCTTCTATTTTTTTTTTCTCCCATTCTGATACGTGCCTGAACTAGGAATCACCCTGGGCTTGTCAGAGTAAAAGTCTGCACTCACTCACTTCACCTGGGAGTGAATGGGAAGAGAGTAAATCTAACTTTTGTTCTTTTTTGAGGCAGAGTCTTACTATGTCACCCTGGGCAGAGTGCCAGAGCGTCATCATAGCTTACAGCAACCTCAAACTCTTGGGCTTTTGCCTCAGCCTCCCCAGTAGCTGGGACTACAGGCACCGACCATGATGCCTGGCTAGTTTTTTAGTAGAGATGGGGTGTCTCTCTTAGTCAGGCTGGTCTCTAACTCCTGAGCTCAAGGGATCCTCCTGCCTCAGACTCCCAGAGTGCTAGGATTATAGGTATGAGCCCCTGTACCCAGCCTTAATTATTATTTTTCACAAATACTATGGGAATGCTCACTAACTTCAGATAATTGCTCTTTTAGTTGGAAGAATAAGCCACAGTCCCTGATTTCAAGAATTTATGGTGTAATATAGTGCATAGACACAGATACAAATTCTGTCATACAATAGAGAGAACTAAAAAGAGGTTGCATGGGGAGGCGAATTGTGCTTGGATTAAGATTCAGATTTAAATTAAACCAATATTTAACCAATAAACTACTGGATTTCAAGGCACTTTTCTCAGCATTCACTGCTGTTTCATATTGAACCAATCACCCACGGTTCCAAATTGGAACATTAGTTATTGTGATATGCAGTAATCACTTTAAAATCCCATTGCAGTAGTGTTATTTAAGATGGTTCTGTCTGTGTTTGAAGTCAAGAGAAAAGATAAAAGGCTCTTTAGAAAAATGTTTGCATTGCTGTTTAGTAGAGGTTCATTTCTCAGTTTGTTTCTAGGTCTTGTATCATCATCCATTCAATCGTTCAAACATTCACTTCATTACCTAATCCAACAAATGTTTATGAAACTCCTATTATCTTACAAAAACTGTTTTAGGCATTGGGGATTGGAAGATGAATAGGGTACATTTCACAGACTCAGGAGGCTCACAGTTTAGTGAACAGAAACAGCAACAGTGTGTCAACAGATATATTATCATGTTATATGACCAATTCTGTAATTGAGGAATGAAACAGTGATGTGCGTATGGTTTTCCTAGAATTAGTTCTAGTTTGTTTCTGGGGAAAGTGGAAAGTTTGTGTGAGACATGTCTGTGAACCCGTCTGTGCCCTAGATGCTTCCATAATTTGTGTGTTTTTACTCTGCACACTTCAGGCATCTACCCTGAACACATACCCAGGGCACAGTTTCCTCTTTTGTTTGTCATCAGTCTACCCAAAAGGACTATTGGACTACTCCTGGCTTGAGATTTCTCCTCTTTCAGGGATAGAGTTCCAATAGGGAACTAGTTCCAATAGTTGCTTCTTAAAGAAGCAACTGATTATTTTTTTATTTTATTTTATTTTTTTTGTTGTTGTTGCAGTTGTCTTTTTTTCATTTTTATTAAAACTTTTATTCTTTTTTCTTTAAATACATGTATTTTATTATTCTTCATTACATTATTCTCCCCCCCCCCAAGTCGTGAGACAGAATTTATTTACAGAAAAGAATACAGAAAACACTAAAGCTCCTGGTAGAGGGAGAGAATTCGAGTGGGGAGAGAGAAGCTCTTTCCGTTCCTCTCCCGGTCTTTCCCTGTCTCCTCCTTTAGGCCTTTAGTCTCAGGGTATATGTAGGTGTATGGGTGTATGGGCCAGGAAACGAATGAATACAGTCCCTTCCGCCGGGGGCAAGGTGAATGAGTGTATCAATGAATAGAAGCAACTGTTTAAAGACAAAATAAGGAATGAATGTGATTTTGGTTAGAGTGCCTGCCTAGGAGCTCCACCTGTCCCACCAGAGAGGTTCTTGGGTCACATGGTGAAAAAGAATGGACTTGGATGCAGATCTGAATTTTAATTCTTGCTCCCACATACACAGGCAGTCTTGGGCAAGTTACTCAGCCCCCTTGAGTCTGTTTTATTTATTTATTAAAAGAATAAGAATTGTTATTTCAGAACACCGTTTTACAGATCAAATTGAGGTCAACATCTACAAATTGCCCTATGCAATGTTCAGTGTGTTGCAGATGATAACAAATTATAATAGGGAGCGGTCAACAGTAGATAAGAGGTAACTATTGAGGAAGAAACAGCAGGGAAAAGAAGACGACTACTCTTAGGGTGATTTGTGATTTTTAAATAGGGTGGTCAGAAATGGATTTACTGTAAGAGATGTTTGAATAAAGTAATGAAATAAATGTGGGAGTGACTCACATAGAAATCTGTAGGAAAAGAATGCCAGCAGAGGGAATAGATAGCCAATGCAAAACATGCGTGGAGAGAAAGGAGATGTGTGTGTGTGCATTTCAGGGAAGGAGGCAGGAAGCACCAGGAGATAAAGACCGAGGAGAGATGTAGGGATGTAGGGTGTGAAATGGTGCAATCACCTGGGCCCTGGTTGGTCATTACGAGAGTTTGGCTTTCACTCTGAGGGAGACGCGAACCTTTTGGAGGTTCTTATGGAGAAGAGCAACATGATCTGACACACATTTTTTTTTTTAAATGTTTTTATTTATTTATTTATTTTTTGCAGGTTTTGGCCGGGGCTGGCTTTGAACCCGCCACTTCCGGCATATGGGGCTGACGCCCGACTCCTTGAACCACAGGTGCCACCCCTGACACATATTTTTAAAGAAACTCTCAAGATGGGCAGATAACATGGTAAAACAGGTATAATTGAAGGTTAATGGTGGAATCTAGGTTGTAAAGATTTTTTCAGCTTTATTTTGTGTTTGAAAATTTTCATATTAAAATGTTGAGGGGCGGCTCCTGTGGCTCAAAGGAGTAGGATGCGAGGCCCATATACCAGAGGTGGCGGGTTCAAACCCAGCCCCGGCCAAAAAACAAACAAACAAACAAACAAAAAAACAAGAACAAAACAAAACAAAAAACTTAAAATATTGAAGGGAAAAAAGATTCCTTCTGGTTGTTGATGTGAGAAGAGACAGAGAGGTCAAAGGTAGAACAGGGAGGCCAGTTGGAGATAACTATGGTTCAGGAGAGTGGTGGTATTGGAGATGGACTAGGATTTTGAGTGGACTCTTGTTTGGAGGGAGAGTAACTCAGTAGCATGCTGGCTAGAGGGCATAAGAAGAGGAATGAAGTTCAACTTGAAGTTCTTAGTTACCTGTCCTAGATAACTAGCAGGCTTCCTTATTCTAAGCTTTAACTTCTGAAGGGCTTTCACCCTGCTGTAAAGCAGGTGAATTAGTCTCTGTGACCTGTCCAATGGGACTTCCTTGTCTTCCTCAGCCCCAGGCATCCAGCGTGATGCCCTCTCATTGTTGGTTGCTTGCTTCCACCCAAGCCTTGGCATCCCTGCACAGTAGAAATGGCACTGAACTTGGATTTGGAAAACCACAATCCTTTGCCTCATATACATTGCTGAACTTCATTTTTCTTATTCATAAAAAGAGGCTAAAAATGCACACATCAGGGATGTTTTGAGAATTGAGGAAACAAGTGACAGAGCATTTAGTTTGGAAGTCATAAGCCTCCCAAAGTGCTAGGATTACAGGTGTGAGCCACTGTGCCAGGCTCACTGGGGTTTTAATGTGCATTTTCCTAGTGACTAATGATATTGGACAAATTTTGATGTGCTTATCATCTGTATATTTTCTTTATTCCAGTATCTATTCAGATATTTTGCCCAATTAAAAAATGAGTTTTCTTCTAATTCAATTTTAAGAGTTCTCTATGTATTTTGCATGCAAGTCTTTTTTTCATATCATGTATATGCTTTGCAGATATTTTTCCCAGTCTGAGGAGTGTCCTTTAGTGCCTTTTGTAGAGAAAAGTTTTAATTTTGATCAATCCTAATTTTTATTATTTTATCTTATAGTTTGTTCTATTTTGTGTGTCATATTTCAGAAATCTTTGCCAAGCCCAAAGTCACTAAGATTTTCCCATTTTTTTTTTAGAATTACTATTGTTTTAGCCATTACATTTAAGTTGATAATTTGCTTAGCAAATTTTTAAAAAGACCTAAATAAGTGGAAAGCTATACCGTGTTCAAGGATCAGACAATGCAATATTATTAAGGTATCAGTTCTGTACAAATTGATTTGTAAATTCAACACAATCCCAGTTGAAATCCCAGCAGTCTTTTTTGATAGAAATTTACAATTTCATTTAAAAAATTTATTTGGTAAAGGAAAGTATCCAAAATAGCCAAGACAACTTTAAAAAGAACAAATTTTAATAACTTACACTGATATTAAGGTTCATTCTAAAGATATATTATTAAAAAATTGTGGAATGGTGTACAGATAGATAAATAGATTAATGAAACAGAATACAAATTCCAGAAATTAACTCACAGACATTTGGTCAATTGGTTTTTTACAAACATGCCAAGGCAATTTAATGGGGAAATGATAATCTTTTCAACAAATTGTGCTGGAACAGTTAGATATTTATATGCAATACATATATCAAGGTCCATTTTAAAATATATTTATATTTAATATATATATCAAGGTCAATTTTAAAATATATTTGTATTTAATATTTAAAATGGACCTTGATGCTGTGGACATTTTAATGAATTATCATTGAGAACCTAATAAAATATTGTGATTTGAATAGGATTTTCAAACAATAAGTAATTAGAAATAAATGCTTTGATTGAAAAAGTCAAAAAAATTTGAATTATTACCAGCAATCGAGGAAACCGAGGAAAATTCATACTAATTATCACATAAATGGTAATCAATATTGACAAATACAATTTAATAGTCTCTTGTTTTTCTTTTATAAAAGTATGCAAAAAATTCAATTCCATTTCAACATATAGAAAATGGAAACAGCCAAATAGTCACATGCTCCATCATGTAGTCTACAGAGGCAAACCTATAAATACATTTAAAAGAAAGATTGAATAAGAGAAAGATTATATTGCTTTGAAAACAGCTTGATAAATCAGTAAAATAAACCTAACTTTTTTGTGTACCACTATATTTGCATATTTTGTGTCCAGATGGAGTTCTTAGTAGCAAACACAAAATTGAGATACGAAGGTGAAAGATTTACTAGTCAAAATAGAGTTTATTTGTGATCAATTTTTAAAATACTTACTCATATGTAACTCTCCACCCACCAGCTGTTATCGTTTCATAACAAAATAATAAAAAACTATTTTCATTCCCTTCTATCCACATTTAAACTTACTGAGGATTTGTTAGAGGCCTTGCTGTTTTCCACACCAGTAGATGGCATTGTTATTCTTGTTTTTATTTTAATAGTCTTGGTGATAAAAGTAATGCTGCCTACTGTATACTGAACTTCAGTTCTGCTTTGCACAGTCCGAGTTCACGATGACTAATTTCTTTTTATTTTTTAAAGAAAGCTGCCAATATTTTTATTTTTTATTATTATTTTTACTGTCAGATTAATATGAGGGTACACATGATTAGGTTACCATGTTTGTGATTGTTAGGTGATCTCTCTGTACAATGACTAATTTCTTTTGATGCACATGGAAAGAAGCGCATACTAGAGTGAAGGATAAAAGTGAAATGCTTAGGAAACCGTGTCCCCAGAATGATTTCTTCTTTATTTTTCACTTTGCTGGATAGGGTCAGGCCAAGTAAGGGTAGAAGGTTTGGGCAGTCTGATAAAGTCTCAGTGAAGACTGAAATGTGGTCATTCAAAGTGTCCCCCTCTCTCCAGTGTGGCATTGGCTCTTATAGGTTGATGCCGTAGCGCCTAGGTGATGGCTCAGGCTTTCAGGAGCTCTCTATTCCTTGTTCCCCTTTGCAGGAATACTCTTCTGGGTATAGCGGAATAGTGACCTTGTGACAGAGGGGTCTTGGATCTGAGCACTGGCCATTTGGAGATGTTCTTTGTTCACCTGCCGCTGGGCTCTGTTCTCTTGGCCCCATCAGGGCTTCCTCTCTGGCCCTGCAGGGGTTACAGTAGGCAGATCTTAGTCACAGACTCCATCCTTCCCTGGTTTGACCGTCTACACACAGACTCTGCTTCAGGGTCACCAAACTGTCAACACAGCCATCTGTGGTTGACTATCTGTCTCTTTGACTTTTTTTTTGTTTGTTTTTGAGACAGAGCCTCAAGCTGTCACTCTGGGTAGAGTGCTGTGGCATCACAGCTCACAGCAATCTTTAACTCCTGGGCTCAAGTGATTCTCCTGCCTCTGCCTCCTAAGTAGTTGGGATTACACGTGCCTGCCACAACGCTCAGCTACTTTTTGGTTGCAGCCATCATTGTTGTTTGGTGGGCCCGGGTTGGATTCAAACCGGCCAGTTCAGGTGTATGTGGCTGATGCCTTAGCCGCTTGAGCCACAGGCACTGAGCCTGTTTCTTTGACTTTTAAATGTCTCAAATCCTTCCACACCTTCCACATGGGAACAAGGGACTCTCACCCTTTTTTGATCTGTCTTTGCCCCACCTCATGTCTCTTCTACTGTGGCTACCATGATGTGAGTGGGGGTATAATGCAAAGTGGCATCTTCCCAGGGTTCCAAATGGGAAGTAAGTCTAGAGGGCCCTGCTTCAGCTCCACCTCCCATCTCTCTGGGATGACCACATAGTCATCAGGTCTTCAGGAGCCAGACATGCCTCTCCTCCCACTCTCTCCCTTCATATCTTCACCTTCTCCCATTCTTCTCAGCCTAACTATTGAGAACTCCCCTTTAGTTCTTTTTATGCCATAGAGATTGTCTTTGCCCTAGATTAGTGTTCTAAATGTTGTCATACTTAAACTCCCTTTTTATCTACAAATATTTTGTAATACCTCCTAATTGCAAGTATTAAAACAATGCCCTAGCTTTATCATAAGGGTGAAATAAAAGGAAAGGCATTTATTCTAAAAAAAATATTTGCCACATATGAATCCCACAGCTACAAATGCCGACTGGTGTCACTGTCCAATTGTTCACAGAAATATAATGAGTGGTTTGATTTTCCAAAACTGTGAACACTGACAAAAGTCAGAATATAAAGTATGATATTCCCTTGATTGACTTTTCAGTTGCCATCCTGGAAAGTCAATAATACTATGCATTTTGTTTTGTTTTGTTTTGGTTATTGACACAAATAATACTATGTGTTTACATGTGAAACAAAACTAAATATAGTAGAACCTTTGTACGTTGACCACCCAAGGGACGGTAAATAACTGACCAACATGTGGAGGTGGTCAACATAAGGAACTGGGCCTATGATCCATACAGGGGGAACATGTCCAGTCTGTGAAAATTAGGTCCAGTTAAGAAGGTGGTCAATGTAGGGAGGTGGTCAAATGTGGAGGTTCTACTGTAATTATAAATATACCTTCATTAGTGTGACAATGTATCAAAGGTTTGGGAGAAGTAGAACAGTTCTTCCTAGTGTAGGACTATCTTGTGTACTGTAAGACACACACTAGTGACCCTGATCATTGTAACAATTAATCCCAACCCAATTTCCAAAACCATCCCTAAAGGCCAGTAGTATTCCCACTAAGAACCATTGTTCTAGGCAGTAGTTTCCCATAAAATAAGTCAATTATCTCTTTCAGGTCTCAGGTCAGAGATTTGGGAACAGTGTGCAAAATGAGCCTTTTTGTTTTTTCTATGTTGCTTTCAGATCATTCCAACATCTCTGCTATAGAACCTCTTGGTACAAGTTTCCTGTGGGTGATACAGCTAAGGACCCCCAGGTTGCCCACACTTTTGCCTGAAAACCACAGGATCATATTGCCTTCATTCCTGGCCTTGTCCACTTATCTGTTCCTTTTTTTTTTTTTTTTTGAGACAGAGTCTCACTTTGTCGCCCTTGGTAGAGTGCTGTGGCTTCACAGCTCAAAGCAACCTCCAACTCCTCGGCTTAGGTGATTCTCTTGCCTCAGCCTCCAGAGTAGGTGGGACTACAGGCGCCGGCCGCAATGTCCCACTATTTTTTGTTGCAGTTTGGCCAGGGCGGGTTCAAACCTGCCAGCGCCCTACCCACTGAGCCACAGGTGCCACCCGCCCACTTATCTATTAAACCATTTTCTCATTGATTATATTAACTCTTTATACCTTTCAGTTAGGAAATACAAGGAAAACAAAGAACCAGCAAGACATAGGTGAAAAGTGAGCAGGCCAGGACTGGAGCCCCAATCTTCCATCCAGAACATTCCTACTACCTCATATTATTATTGTTTTATAAGGTAGTTGTTTGCCTTTTTTATTGGGAAATTCATATCCAGATAAGTTTTTTGATTATTGTTGATGTGAATCAATACAGCAGGGCCTGCTTGTGCCTGGGAGAAGTGACACACTGGAGTTCCCAAACTGCAGATCTGTGAACTGGGGACCTCACTAAAGCTGCAGCCACCTTGTGAGGCCAGCCAAGGGAGCCTTTCATCTATACCTACAGCTCCTCTTCACACCTAAGGTGTTTCCTGCACTTTGCTTGGTTTCCTATTCCACATTTATCCATTTTTGTAGTCAGACTTTGTTTACTCGATTGTCTGATTTCTTTTAAAAAAAATATGGACGTTTCCATTGTTTAAGTCTCCAGATGCCGACTAGGAGCAATCCACTTGCCTGGAACCAGATAATAAAGTGAATCAAATATGGAAAACAAAAATGGAAACAGTTTCACCTTCTACTCTTGATGTAGCAAGCTCTGTTTCAAGGGAAGGAAATTAGTGCTTTCTACACAAAATTGGAAAATAATTTGTATGTCAAGAGAAACTTTTATGATTCAGTCCTCTCAATGTGAGCACTTCTGATCTACCTAAATGTTATCCTTTCTAAGTCCAGAGGAGAGCATTAGGGCTAAGGGTGGGTGTGTGAATGATAAAATCTGCGTGTGCGTGAGAGAGGGAATGCATATGTAGCAATTGACTTAACAAGGTGTGCAGCCCTGCGTGCATTTATGTCTAAGATCCGAATCAAGCCCTTAACAGGCAAGATCCTTTAATACAAATGAGCAATGGGCTTTATCCTACCATAATGACCTGCAGCCTCAGACATGACTCTCCATAGACCGATCACTACGCAGAAAGGTTGGCCAGCTCACGGAAGCCATTATCTTTTATTTATGCAGATCAGATTGTGACAATCCTTAGAATTCTTTGTTTTATCTCGCTCCCTCCTTTTTTTTTTTTTTTTTCTTTTTAAATCCTCCTGCTATGGTCTTTTATTTCTGTTTCTGTATAGGCAACTCCCCAAACAAGCATTTGCATGACTTTCCAAGTCATTGAAGGAAAATATTAGAGCCTAATTTGGTTAGCTTGTATTACTACACAAAGAAAAGAAAACTGTTTTAATTTTAGAGGCTACTAGATAAAGGAAGAAGGAAAAAAATCCTTAATTTTTCAAACCACACAGGGAGCTCTATACTGTGCCAACATACTAACCAGCACCAACTCCCAGTGGTTTCCATTTTCATTATTTAATATACCCTCTGGAGTTCTGGACGTGGCTCAGAAAAATTTTTTTACACAGATTTCTTACATATGACCTTAATTTCGATGAATATGCTTTAAAAGGTCTTAGCTTGCTTCATTTTACGCTTTTCATTAGTCAATATTAGTTACATATTCATGGGTAAGAATTTAAATAGTATACTTCTTACAAAAAACACATAGGAGTGACTTTTTTTATGGGTGTGCTTCCAGTGATCTTTTCCTCTAGGGGTGGGGGTGGTATTTAACAGTAGGAGTTGAAAGAAAAAGAGAAGAATATTACTTTTGATTGTGCCAGTTTAATCTCCTTTCCATATTACTTCCCTCCCCCCCCCCTCCTGGGATGCTGTTCTTTCTAGCTTTTATCTGAGCCAAGAAGCAAAGCAAGAAGCCCACTGAGAGATCAGGGAAGAACCATGGTAGGAAGGATTTTCCCCATTGATTTGGGGTAGTGCTGAATTCAGCTGCCATCCTGAGGGTTCTCATTCCTGCATTTAATCCATAAGTATTTTATTGAGTGCTAATTATGCTTTAGTTACTCTGCTAAATATTATGGCATATGTAAGAAAGAATCAAATGCTATTCTTGCATTATTTATTCATTTCATAAACATTTGCTATCCACTGGCAGAATAATACTGAACCGGCAGGCCCAGTGGTCTGTTCAATCAGACAGCGTGGAAAAGTGACAGTGAACGTTGCAGAACTGGAGGAGTTGTGCTGGCTGTCATAGAAGTAGAAGTACCACGTGCTAGGGAGCAGTTAGCACAGGGGACTAATTCAGTGCATTTGTGTGGGCCTTAGTAAAGGTCTTCTTGAATGATATAGTCCCATGTTGAGACCAGAAGCTTGAGACCAAGTTAGACGTTCCAAGTCCATCCTAGGAAGATGGAACAACAGCTTGCATGAAGGTTGAGGGGCATGGTGCTATGGAGGAACTGAAAGAAAGCCTAGAGCCAGGAAGGACTCAGAACCTTTTTCTCATTCAGGTAGTTAATTTTGAGGGCTGCTCTCTAGTGGCTGCTCCTGGCTCTCTTTGGCTACTGAACAGGTGAGCTGGTTAGGAGAAGCTCACCACCTGCATTCACATCTCTTGAGGACAAAAGAAGCTCTTTCTTGCTTCCTTTTGCCCAGCAGAAAGTAGGGCATGGAAAAGAGAGAACCAAAGTAAGTTGTTTGGGTGGAGGTAATATAACGAACCAGCAAGCCATACCACTTTAATTGCTATCACGATAAGAGAAAATGTCTCTTCACAAGCCAGGGATCTTCGAGCTCCTGAGAGTGGTCATCATTGACTGATGAGGAGCCTGCTTATTAGGAATGAGTTTTTGGCTGCTGGCTTAAGGCATGAAATTAAGAACATGGGATTTGGGATAGGAAATCCCACATGGGATTTAGAGAATGAAGGAGAGCTAAGATGGAATTGTTGAGTAAGAGAGGGGAAAAGCATTAGAAGACATGGCAGCCAGAGGCTCTGTGAGCATGAGCGAGCAAGGGCTTTAACCGTGGCACTCCTTCGCCTGTCACTATCCCAACCAGTCAGGGTGACAATGTGCGCCTGCAGGTGGAGGTCTTGTCATTTACTATGAAGTTTGCTGTCGTCTCCTCTTTTATGGTCATCAGGAAAGACATTTTCCACCATGAGAAAGGAAATTGCAATATCAGTAGGAAATATGTTGCTGATTGAGAACAAGGTGTGATACAGGTAGAATATTTCCAGGAAGCTATTACCTATGTGTCTGGGAAAAAAGGACAGTTTTGTTTTTAAACTTATAACTGCCATACAATATTGCACTAAATGGCATTTCCTTCTTGATAACGTTCTTGTTATTTTAGATTTTACTTAAGTCATTGCATTTTCTATTCTTTGTCTTTTTCTTATTTTTTTGAGATGAAATCTCGCTCTGTTGCCCTGGCTGGAGTGCAATGGTACAATAATAAATAGCTCACTGCAGCCTTGAACTCTTGGGCTCAGGCAATCCCCTCGCCTCAACTCTTTAGTAGCTGAGACTAGAATCACCAGCCACCATGCTTGGTTAATTTTTAATATTTTGTGGAAGTGGGGTCTCACTATTTTGCCCGGGCTGGTCTTGAACTCCTGGTCTCAAGTGATCCTTCTACTCTGGCCTTCCAACAGGCATGAGCCACCCTGCCTGGTTCTTTTTAAAAAGTTTAAATATCAGAGATAATTCTAGATAAAGCATTTGTTCTAAAATAAACAACAAAATACCTCATGGTTTTCATTTATAACAGATCAGGATTATTATTTGATTTTTGAGAACAAGTAACTATAAAAGAGCACATATTTGGCTACAGTCATGCAGAAGACCAAAGGCAAAGCCCATCATGCAAAGAGCGTATCCTCGGAATCCAGAAATAAAACTAGTTTGATAATAGCAAAAACAGAAGCAAAAGATAAATATTCAAATACTAGTAATCAAAAACTCCCCAAATTCATCTCTGCAGTGGTGCTGAGATCCCCATAGGCACAGCTTGTCATTCTTTGCTGACACTAATCCTTGGATATGGTTCTGATCAATTACTACTACTAATTTAAGATGGATGAGAGTCATGTTTATACTAATCACTGAAAACGCCCTTTGAATCTGAAATTTTGATGTTCCAGGATGACAGCTCCCTTCACGGGACACTTCTATGGGAACACAGTCCTTATTTATTGCATTGTGGGTAAGGCAAGCTACCATGTTCACGTGTGAGCAACTATAATGCATCTTTCACATTTAAAGTGTCCTCTGAAGCTTTCTGCCTCATAACCTCTCTCCTTTCCCTGTTACCTCTAAATTTTTCATACTGTCTTGAGCATCTCTCAAAGAATTGCAAATTCTAGCTGGAACATGATTAATTTAGCATGTGGCCTCCTCCGATGGAGTGCTCTGCCGTCCATCCTTCTTAGACAGGTTCCCTCTCCCCTCAGCTCTTAGCAGGAAAAGTGAATTAAGGCGAAGGCGCAGTTGCCCAGGTGTGCGGCTTGAAAATGAATTTTTACTGGCAGTGCCATGAAGGCAAAAGTGTGGTGTTGCAAAAGTGAAATTACAATATATAGTTGATGTTATTTTAGTTGGAAAACTCAGTCACCCCATTTCCCTCTCTCAGTTTGCCAAGGAAATATCTATTATTCTTTATTTGAAGGTGGAAGGCAAAATGTAGGCATTTCTCCTCCTTAAAGGCTCCCCTAACTTTATTTTGTTCATATTTCTAATGCCTTCTTTATTTATTTCATTAGCTAATATTTTCTGTGAGAAGATCACCTCCCTTTAAGATTATAAGAAGAGGCACATTTATTTGCATTGTTGGACTTTTTAATTGAACTCAATGGAGTTGAACTATAAAGGTCCATGCCACTGCAATCACAAATGGTTTCCAGGGATACTCACCAAGGAAATCTGCCCAGAAATATCCCTTAGACTTGGATTTATTTGGCTCCCATAGTCTTTAGGAAGAAGGAGAGTGAAAAGTACAGGCTTCTTCTTTGGAAGGTATTTTGTACCTGCTATAATTTAATTACTTGTTTAAAAGTACTCTATTTGTGTAAGGGACGTGATTATTAGTTATCTAAACCATTTAGCAAGTGCCTGGTATATAGTTGGAGCTCAATGCATGTTAGCAATGATGATGAAGAAGAAATACTGGCACTCCAAAAATATCACTGAAACAACCTGTTGATAGGACCAAGCTGAGTTGATTCTCCCTGAGGGGAGCACTACCTCTACAAAGTCTGAGCATTGACTAGACTTGGTAAAGTCAGGAAGTCTGCTTTAAGAAGACCTTTCAAAGCCAAGGGATAGTGAGAGTTAAAGAAATTGGAGGGTAGATCCAGATCAGGTAGAATGATTTTGAAATATTTCTTCGTTTTCTATTGTCTATAAGATTTGGCATGATCTGTTTTTTGAAACTCTCCTTTACTTTTATTTATATAATATGAGTTGTCTATTTTTTGAGACTTGGAAAAAAAGTAAGAAGTTAACTGATGACTTCATGCTGAGCCTCACAGTCAAAGCGCTCTCTATGTCTTATTTGACAATGTGAATGTTGCTTTCTTGGCATTATTATTGCTAATATTGCTTGATATTTCAATGCAGTAATCATCTGTTTTCTTTTCTGAATGTATTTATCTTCATTCATTCTTTACGTAGTTTTTGTTTCTAGTCCTTATCTTAAACATTGTTATTGTTATTAAATTTTAAGCCTTTTAAATTCAGTGACGGCAGAAAGTGGAAACCTAATTAACACATGTATATGTAAAAATAAGAAAAAAAAAGAAATTGGAGGGTAGGCGTGTGTGTGTTAATGGGATATAGTAAAGATTATCATATAATAGTTTCCAATTGATGGAGTCCAGAGTTTTGAAGGTTGTCAGTAAAAAGTTGTTTGAGGAGAACAGTTGGCTGTTCACTTAGTGGGATTTTTAGGAAGTATCTGGAGCTAGTGATAAAGTTATTTGCTACTTTTGTTTTTTGGGCAAGACTTTTCTGAAATAGCAGAGTCAAGCAAGGCAGTGGAATAGTCGAATGCTGTTAGTGAAGGGTGACGACAGCTCACGGTGAAGCCACGGTAGAATGGCACGCGGCAAGGGCACGCTGTTCATGGCTTCGCTCTCTCCCTCTCTCTCCTCCCTTCTCTTCCTCATCCTCGTCTTCCATCCTGGAATTTTGGAGCTGAAGTCATTTACTATCAAGGAATCGGTTATCTGAGACTGGTTGTGTGTTATGTTCTGTAATATGGTAAATATTTTTAGCTATTTTGCGGAGAAAGGAGCTGTGGGAGGAAAAACGCTTTCTGAGGCCCATTTCAAATGTGACTCTTTATATAAAGAGTCTCACCAGAGTGCTGGTGAACATGTCCTTCAAAATCTAGCTCTTTGGGGACACTCCTGGGTATGCCTGGAGTTACGGGACTTGCTGCTTTCCCGCCTCCCTTCCTCACACTGTGACATCCTCAAAGCAGGAGCTGCACCAACTTCCTACTTGATGCCAGGGATTGACCTGTGTGTGGAAGATCCAGCGAAGAATAAGAAGCACTGCCTGCGCTTTTTGAGCTCTCATTCTAGTAGAGAAGGTAAATAAGATAATAGTGGTTTACTTTAATGTTTTCATGGACCTATCAGAGCACTATACATAGCAGTGGCCATATCCATCTGTGATGAAGAAATGAATGACTGCACATCTACAGGCTAGGTTTGAAAGCATATTTCATTGTGGTTTTATTTTCCTAATAAATGTGAACACATATTTGCTGCAGTTTTTTCCTAAAAATTGATTATATTTTCAACCCATTTTTTGCTATTATATATATATATATATATATGTATATATATATTTTTGAGACAGAGTCGCACTTTGTTGCCTCAGTATAGTGCCGTGGTGTCATAGCTCACAGCAACCTAAAACTCTCAGGCTCAAGTGACCTCATGTCTCAGCCTCCCACATAGCTGGCACTATAGATGCCTGCCATAATGCCCGGCTATTTTTAGAGACAGGGTCTCTCTGTTGCTCAGGCTGGTCTTGAACTCCTGGGCTCAGGCCACTCACCTTGGCCTCCCAGAGAGCTGGGATTACAGGTGTGAGCCACTGTGCCTGGCCTTTAGGTTGCTGTATTTTAAAAAAATTTATTGTGTACTCTGAGTAAAAATTATGCATCCATTTTATGGATTATAAATGTGTTCTCTCCGTGTGTAGCACGTGTTAGTATCAGTTTTTATATGTCGTCTTTTATGATACACAGGTTTAATTTCAGTGTACATCAATTTATAAAACTTTTCCTTATGACCAGTGTGTGTATTTTGTTTAAGAAAAATTTCTTACTTTGAAAGGATTAAGATGTTCTTTTCCATTTTCTTCTAAGTGTTCTTCAAGGTTTTACTTTTTGAATTTATTTTATTTACCTGGAATTGATTTTTGTGTATGGCATGAGGTAGATAGTTGATTTCATTTTAATTTTCTTACATGTGGGTGCAGTTTGGTGTCTGCTGAATACTCATTGGGAATCTTCAGCAAATTGCTGGGCTTCGTCTTTTGCTCTTTCTTTTCTTTTACTTTGTCCTTGTGGTTCTAGATTCATTGTTTTCCCTGAATTCTCAGCTCCATCTTCTTAGCTCAGGTAGCCCACTGGGCAAAGCCTGTGTTCCTTCCTTGTTCCTGTGCTGTCACTTAGAAATCCTCTCAAAGCAGTAATGTGGGATGATCACGGGTCTACTTTATTTGTTTTCTGTCTTTCAGGGTTTATCACCCATAGTTGCCTGATGGTGGGTGTCTAGAACACATTTGTTTTATATATTGTGTCCATTTTGGTTGTTTTGAATAGGTTAACAAATCTGATCTCTTGTTATTTCCTCTTGACTGCAAGCACAAGACAGAAAAGGGAGTGAGAATTGAGCCACTTAAGATTTGAAGCTGGAGGAGGCATTTGAAAGAGCTAATTTTATGGATCAGCAATCTGAGAGTCCTCAGCAATTTATTCCACCTAGGTGAGGAAACTGAGGCCTGGAAAAGTGAAGTGACTTTTTAGCTACGATTTGTCAACCCTTCATATCTATGGGTTGTGCATCAATGGATTCAACCAAACTCAGCTCAAAAATATTTAGCAAAAAAATCAACAAAAATAAAACAAACAAAAACCAATGCAATATAACAACCGTTTCATAGCATTTACATTATATTGGGTGTTATAAGTAATCTAGAAGTGATTTAAAGTATACTGGAAAATGTGTGTAGGTTATATGCAAATACTTCCTTTATGTTCTATAAGAGACTTGAACAAACACAGGTTTTGGTATCCATGGGGGCTGCTAGAACCAATTCCCCTCGGATAATGGAGGATGACTGTAGTACAGGCTAAATACCCTTTATTCAAAATGTTCCAGACCAAAAGTGTCTGGAATTTTGGAGCCTGAAAGTAATTTTATACAGGGTGGCCATAGAGTCTGTGTGCAATTCAAAACATTTAAAATTAAAAATTAAAACATTTAACATTAAAAATTTTAAATTGCACGCAGACTTTATGGCCCCTCTGTATAATATTTAAAATAGTCTTTAGCACAAGACAGTTTATATACATTGAACCATCAGGAAACAAAGGTGTCACTTTCTCAACTATTCATGTGGATAAGCTGTGGTTGTCTCTGAATTTACGTACTAATAATAGTCATTTTTGTATACTTGCTCACATATAAGTACTTAGTAAAGAGTATACACCATTAGTATAAGTGACTGAGCAGCACAGTAGCGCCACCAGAATACGTGTGTCAACAGTTAAACAGCAGCAACCACAGGTGCTGACAGGCTTTCAGTCTCCACCTATAATCCTGTGTTTGGATTAAAGGGTTATTATACACTGTATTTTATTTTTTTAGCTGAGAAGAAGCATCAGAAGCAGTTGAGGGACCAGGAAGTGAGTGCTTCAGGAGGGATGAAGCATTCTATTGGATGGTGTTTAAAAATGTTTTCTCCGCAGTTACCCACCCCTTTAACAATGGTATTTGTCTTAGAAGTCTCTCTTTGATTTCATAAAGTGACAAGGTTTCTTGTTCTGTTATGAATGCATGCTGCTCTAGCTCTTCATTAAACCCTTCAATAAGCCCATGTTGTCTACAGGCACTTTTTTTCACAGTGTTCGTTGGCATTCATGAACTTTCAGCTTTTGAAGCATTTCAGATTTGGGATACAAATCAAATGTTCAACCTGTGCTACCCAGGGAATCAGAAGATGACTCTAGTTGCATTTTGTTCTGAGCTCCAGCAAAGAGATGTTTGCTTGTGTTCACAGGACCCAGGAGAGAAGGCTATGGTTTGGCCACATATGGAATCAGGGCGGTCCCAGGAAGAGAAGCCTATGTTGGCACAAGTCTTCATATGACCTAGACTCCAAAGTCCTGCAACCTCATTTCCCCCACAGGGGTGGGTCAAAGGTGAGTCACAGGAACACCTCAGGGGCAAAATGTACATAGGGTGTGAATACCAGAGTGGCTATTGGGAGGAACATCTTTGAAGCCAGTTTCCACAGTAATCCACTAAATGTGTGGCGTGGACAAATGGGGGATAAAATGAGAAAGATGGCTTATGGGCAGAATCGTGATTTCTGTGAGAATCTTGAATGCCAGATGTAAGCAAAGGGAAATCAAGGGCTCTTGTACATAAAATTAATAAAGTGAAACCAGTGTTCTAGGAAATATAACCCAGAGTTGAGACGCAGTTTTCATTAGAACAGGGAGTAACTGGATGCAGACTAAGATGTTAGAAGGCCGTTGCAATAACTCAGGTGTGAGTAGGTCGAATCAGAGCAAATGTGATGCAGTAAGAGTAGAATGGATACAGAGACTTCTAGAACATTTTGATTATGATTTGTTCTGTTCGAATTCTGCCTGTAGAAAGTTGTCATACTATGGACAGGGAAACCAAATAAAGAAATATGCCAAGTGAAGTAATACATTCAGCTAAGAGATCTTTGAGAACTCCTGAAAACAAAAAAAGAAGGAAGAGAAAGAGACAATAAACAGGAGATGCAGGAAATAGCAAGGAATATAAACTGGACTTTAAAAGTGGAAAGGACAAAGATTACACCCATAGATAAAGAACCTAAATTATAAAGACAAAAAGGATATTTGCCAGGGAAGACAAAAAACACACTGACTACTAGAAAGGGATATCATTCTGTGTAAACACCATAAAGAGGCAAGTGGGACACAACTCTCAATGACATCATGAGATTTTCAGTAGTGATAATGCATCATGCATTCAGGTAATGCGTTTGCTATGTGCCCGCCATGTACTCATCTCTGATAATCTCTGATGCTATTCTGTGCACACAGATGACCTCGGACCCTACTGTATGAAATCTGAAATGTATTTGTGTATACCGAAAAAAAATGGTAACATTGCAAGGTAAGTGTTAAGTGCCAAAATAGTGGTGGGAAAAAAATTACTTGTCACACAGAGGCAGTGAATCACTTTTCCTGAGCTCATGGGCTGTGGAGGACAGCAGGAGGGAGGGAAGTTTGGCAACGGGAGAAAGTGGGACATTTCATTCTAGGTGGAGAGGATGGCTACCATGTTCCCTGGAGGAAAGGGACACCCAGTCTACCCTGGGTAGAAGCTCTGACTGCTCTGTCACCAGGGAAGGGAGCTTGGAAAACCATTTAAGCTATTGCAGAGTATTTGAAATCTTTGGCATACAAACAGTTAAACTTGGGTGGTGCCTGTGGCTGAAAGGAGTAGGACACCAGCCCCGGAGGTGGCGGCCAAAAAAACTGCAAAAAAAAAAAAAAAAAAAAAAAAAAAAAGTTAAACTTGGAGTTATCTGGAAGCCTGTTAGTCCACAATAGCTCTACCTACTAAAACTACTGAAAATGAGTATTTTAGATGGTAATTGCTACTGTTGCTTACTCTTAATTTCTTTCCTTCAACATGGTGGTGTGACTACTGTAAGATTTGCAGGATTAGTAAGTGAGTTCAGAGGCTGCATATGGGGCAGAAAGGGGTAAGACTGGGAGGTACGGAAAGCATGAGGGTGTGAGGTTATGGGGACATTCATTTTAGCCAGGGAAATCAGAAAAGGATCATGGTGGAAGTTTTTTTGTACCGAATCTGCCATGTGGGTAAGACTTCAAGAAGTCTCTGTTTGGGACTGGTGAGGTGGAGCAGGAACATTCCAGTACAAAGACCTGGAAAGTATTTGAATAACTGTTGATTTTCTGATGTCATTCTAGTAGAAGATAATGGAAAAGGCGATGGGCAAAACACAAGTAGCACAGAGAAATTAATTAGAGGCAAGTCATAGAGGCCATGAGAAGCCTCTGTGGTGGTTATAGTACAAGCCTGTGAAGATTTAAGATTCTGTGCTGCGGAAGGACACAACTGAGCTGAGTGTGAGGAAGACTGCTCCAGGGACAGTTCTCAGGAAGAGCAGGGGAGGGATGGCAGTGCCTGTGGCTCAGTGAGTAGGGCACCAGCCCCATATACCGAGGGTGGCGGGTTTGAACCCAGCGCCAGCCCAACTGCAAGAAAAAATAGCCAGGCGTTGTGGTGGGTGCTTGTAGTCCCACCTACTCGTGAGGCTGCGGTAAGAGAATCGCCTAAGCCCAAGAGCTGGAGGTTGCTGTGAGCTGTGATGCTACAGCACTCTACTGAGGGCAACAAACAAACAAAAAAAAGAGTGGAGGAGAGAGATTATCCTGGGGAGAGGCTTAGATTGAAGAGGAGGGTGGCTAAAGAGAGGAAGACAGTCAGGTGAGATCCAAATGAGATTGTTCTCAGAAGTGGCAACAGGAGTAGAAGGAAAGACTGTCCAGACAGAATACCCAGATAGTAGGGTCCAGGAGAGGCAGGAGCCAAAGATAGGCTGACATTATTTTAGCTTAGAGGATGGTGAAGAAGGAAGTGAATTAAGTGAGATGAGGAAGTAAAGGTTGAGTGAGAGAAAAGACATTTGTTTCTGCTTTTTTTTTTCCTTTTAAATTCCCTGTATTTTTGTTTTGTGGATAAAGCATAACAATCCTTTTCTTTTTGAAAAAAAAATCAGCAGGCAAGAACTATGTGTTTTGTGGACTGTGATTTAGAGTGTGTAGTTATTGGGTAAATTTTTACTCTCTTTGGCTTATGCACTCAAAAGAGAGCTCTTGCTGGGACACACATTCCAATTTTGTGTTTCTGTATTTTATAAGGGAATTGAAATGCACCACTTCAGAGTGACTTAGGAGTGAGTTTGTACATTTTTCTGCTTAGTGGAACTCAAATAGTTTCTGTTTGCCCAACACCTTTCCCTTATTCCCCAAACAGATTATCACATGTCTCTCATATTTCCCACATTGTCATCAGAGCCCAAGAGTGAGAGGGTGAGATCGGGCGTGGGGCACGATAATTTTACACTTGAGACAGTGATGTATGGGATCTGAAGTGTCTAAACTCTTGGAAGACGCTTGAATGGGAGACATCTTTTGTGCTCTCAGCACAAAACCAACATGCTACATGAAGTAATCCCTGAAGGTACCTGGGCCCATAGACGCCAGCCTGAAAGCTCCTATTGCTCAGTGTCTGGAAACATTTCAAATAATTTTCTGAATGCCTGCTTTCCCATGCATATCATTAAATGGGAAAGCAGGCATATGATTGAAAAAAAAGCCTTTGTTAATATTCAACAGGACTGACGGTAGCCAATATAGACACAGTTTCTTTTACCTCTTCTTTTCACATTTTTCTTCCACATTTAATCTCACGAGGGTCCCTTCCCCCTCTCTCCCACCCTCTATCTCACTGCCCAGAAACCTTCAGAATTGTCACACCTCTACTTCCCTGAATGAGAGCTGAGAGAGATTCTCTGATTAAACTTGGTACCTCTCAGAAGAGCTATGTGATTAATTTCCATCAGAAGAAGCAGATTCAGAAGTTACAGATATAGAGGGTGGAGCAAGATAGCTGACTGGAAGCAGCTTCCGAAAAAGGCTCCTGTCCAAAAGGGAAGATAACCTCCAGAAATTGTGCAATTAAGCTGAATACTGGGAGCCCAGCCAAGAGAGAGAAGTGATTTCTGTGGGTCACCTCTGTGGAGACAGGCTGTGACTCCAAGAAAGCAAGCTTCAGGTACAAAATTCATCTGAAAGGAAAAATATTCGTCCCCTCCCCCAAGTGAGCTCTGAGTTTCTTGCTTTTCTGTTTCCTTTCTTTATTTTCTCCTCTTTTGCTCCTGGGGGTTTCCTGCAGGCAAGCGGTGAACTGTGGACTTCTTGTCTCACCCTACGGAAGAGTGCTGTGGGAAGTGGGGTGTGCTTTCCCTGAGCACAGCAGTGTGACTCTGAAAACTCTATTGCTAGGCAGAAAAACTGAACTAAAGTTTTCCCCACCATTCTGAACTTATAATACACCCTTCCCCCTTTACCTGATGAACCAGAAGCCTAACCCCTGCTGAGACTGAAGGAGGAGGTCCCTGAGCAGTCCCCCACCCCTGCCTGCCAGAACAAGTGTCCCACCGGGAAAAGACTCTCAGGGGCCATGGCAAGCCTCCCTCCCTCCAGCCAGGGAAACCGCAGGCGAGTGCCTGGCCCTGTGCCCCGTGCTTGCCAGGCTTCCGCAGGCCTGCCATCTGCTAGAGACTTTGATGGCAACCACCAGTCCTCTGCAGGTCCACCCCCGGCCAGGAACTCCCCTGGCAACCGCGCGGGTTTCTGCCTGGCACCCGCAGGGCCCCCGGAGGCCTGCCCCGGGCCAGTAAATCCCCTGGTGAACTTGCGACCCTGCATCCTGAGCCTGCCGGGCTTTCGCAGGTCTGCCTTCTGCCAGGAACTCTGCCTGCAACAACCAGGCCTCTACAGGCCCGCCCCCCAGCCAGGCTCTACCCCAGCTACCACACAGGCCTCTGCCTGGCACCCGCAGAGCCCCTGCAGGCCAGCCCCTGGCCAGTAAATCCCCTGGCGACTGTGCGCACCATGCCCGAGCCGGCAGGGCTTCCGCAGGCCCACCTTCTGCCAGTAATTCTGCCTACAACTGCCAGGCCTCTTCAGGCCCACCCTGGGCAAGGAACTCCCCCAGCGACCACCTGGCCCTGCACCCATGCTTGCCGGACTTCTGCAGGCCTGCTGTCTGCTAGAGACTCTGCCAGCAACTGCCAGGCCTCCGCAGGCCCACCCCTGGCAAGGAACTCCCCTGGTGACCACTAGGGCTTCTGCCTGGCACCCGCAGGGCCCCCGCAGACCCGCCCCTGGCCAGTAAGTCCCCTGGCGGCCCGTGCCTGGAGCCTGCAGGGCTTCCACAGGTCTGCCTTCTACCAGGGACTCTGCCCACAACCGCCAGGCCCCCGCAGGTCTGCCCCTGGCCAGGGACAGTCCCTGCGAATGCACGGGCCCCTGCCTGGCACCCACGGGGCCTCTGCAGGCCAGCCTTCTGCCAGGGAATCTGCCGGCGATCACCAGGCCTCTCTGCAGGCCCACCGCCGGCCAAAAATTTCACGGACAACTGCGCAGCCCTGCACCCAGCACTTGCAGGGCCTCTGCAGTCCTACCTTCTATTAGGGACTCCGTCAGCAACTGCCGGACCCCTGCAAGCCCTCCCCTGGCCAGAGATTCCTCTGGTGACTGTGCGGGCCTGCGTCTGGCACCCGCAGGGCCTCTGAAGGCCCACCCCTGACAAGGAACTCCCCTGACAACCATGCAGACCTGTGCCTCACACTTGCTGGGTCCAGCAGTCCCGCCTTCTTCCAGGAACCCCGCTGGTGACTGCCAGGCCCCCACAAGCCCAACTCTGGCCTTCAAGCCTACAGGGCCTCCACAAGTCGGCCCTCTGCCAGGGACTCCGCTGGTGACTGCCAGGCCTCTGTAGGCTTGCTTTCAGCCAGAAACTCCACCGGTGATCACATGGCCCCGCGTCTGGCACTCCCAGAACTGTATGCACCATCCCCCACCCTGCTGCTGGATCCAGCAGTACCAACTCCAGGGCTGCTCCCACAGCCAGAATTCCCTGGCTGGGGCAGTCCCATAAGATCTACACAGAGTCACTCACTACAAAGTTCCAGCAACAATAGAATGATCCCGCCAGGGTCTAATCTTCCAGAGACACCTTCCCAACTCTGAGGATGGCCAGATGCAATGGTGAAAAACAATTGTGGTCTGGAATCAACGGAAAAACTCTGGCAATATGAATAATCAGAGTAGACCAACTCCTCAAAGGAATGACAAGGCAGGCACAGCACAAGATCTCCTGCATAGGCAAATGGCTGAGATGCCTGAAATTGAATTCAGAATCTGGATTGCAAATACGATCACCAGAATGGAGAAAAGATGGAATTAGAATTTCAAGCAGTAATTCAAAAGATGACCTAAAAGATGTCTCAAGAATTCAACGAATTCAAAGACAAAATGACCAAAGATTTTGACACATTGAGACAAGAAGTTGCAGCCCTTAAAGATCTGAGAAATTCAGTAGAATCCCTCAGTAACAGAATGGAGCAAGCAGAAGAAA
>CAUYRH010069745.1:0-20151 GCA_963574655.1 Perodicticus potto | reverse complement strand
TATTTGCAGGTTATGTTTCTGACAAAGGTTTGATAACTAGAGAACTCAAACTAATTAATAAGAAAAGAACAAGAGATCTTATTTCATTGTGGGCAAGAGACTTGAACAGAAGTTTCTCCGAAGAAGACAGGCGCATGGTCTACAAACACATGAAAAAATGCTCATCATCTTTAACCATCAGAGAAATGCAAATCAAAACCACTTTGAGATATCATCTAACTTCAGTAAGAGTAGCCCACATCGGGCGGCACCTGTGGCTCAGTGAGTAGGGCACTGGCCCCATATACCAAAGGTGGTGTGTTTGAACCCAGCCCTGGCCAAACTGCAAAAAAAAAAAAAAAAAAAGAGTATCCCACATCACAAAATCCCAAAACTACAGATGGGACAAAGTTCTTAATGATTGGTTTCTAGAAAGTGGTAGACAAAGTAATTTGTAAGAAATCAGCAGAAGTGGGATTAGGAATTGGAGGACAAAAGAGAAAGGTTGAGGTAGTCAGTGTGTGATGAACCAGAAGACTACCAAGAGGAAAGGGCGGGGTCAGAATGATCATGTGGTTGGTCCATCTAGCAGGGAATGGTCGCTCCACCTGCCAACCCTGAGCCCAGGAGCAGAAGAGAAGGAGACAGGCTGGCACAGGATTGTTTGTGCATGACCTTCAACATGTGTGGGCCATTTCTGAAGGGGCATCAAAAGGGCCAAGGGGTCCAGACCCCACGGAAGGAAACCAAATGCACAAAGGAGATGTGCAAGCTCTAATTTTGTATTTGTGACCTTACTTTCCTCTTCTTAAAAAGGACCTATTGCCAGGTTGTATCACCTTTGGGCTCCCCCAAACTGGGATCCACTTGAACTTGGGCCTGCCCTGCCGCCCCCATATGCCGGTCCATCTGAGACAGCTGACTTGCCTCCCAGGCAGACCAGTCCCAAACTCAGAGAACAGGGATGACTCACAACACGTGGCTATTTTTCTCCTATGGTTTAGTAAGAACCTACCATGGCCTTATTAAAAAGGCAGAAAATGGGGCTGTTTGGGGAAGAAACCCCTCTTCCTTACAGAGGAGGGGACTCTGGCATGGCTGGTGGGATGGGGGGTAGATGCCCAGCTTCCAAACACCCAGTCTTGGCATATCCTGTGTCTCCTGCAATCTCATAACCTCTCCACCTGCAGTTCCCTCAGAAGGGGAGACCCTTGTCCCTCCCAACCTCTGACTCAGCCAGCTCCTACTTATCTGTGAAGACTCAGCTCAAACATCTTCCAGAATCTCTGACCTGATCAGCTGCAAGCTGAGTTAGGTGTAATCTCCATGTTCCTTAGACCTTTGTAATTATCTCTGTGTTAGCACTTCTCAGACTAAACTCTAATCAATGAGTTGTTCCGAGAGCCCCAAGACATCTTGTTGGCAGAGGTCTCAAATGGGTGAGGTCAATTTGTTCTTTAAAGGCAGCTGGGAACGGTGACCATTAGTTTGTCAATACGTTTGACAATTACGTTTGCAAAATAAATAAGTAAAGCAGGGAGAATAAACAATAGATGTTTGCAAGCCTCTCCCATGTGCCAGTTACAGCTGCTTTTAGTCCCTACCCCCTTTGCTACGGTCAGAATTGGACAGATGAGAAGCCAGAGACCCTGAGAAGGGAGGGGGCTTCTTGCTCGATGTCATGTGGCTTAGGCCTTACCTCATTCTGACAGATGACCACTGTCGTCTGCCTTCTCTCCCCACACCAATGCCCACTGCCATTTCTCTTTGATCCAAACTTCCACTTCCTTAAAATCTCCCACAATAGACTAACCTGCATCTCTTCTTGCAGGTGAACTAGCTTCTCTTTGCATTGGAAGAACTGCCAGGGGCCAGGCGAGGTGGCTCACGCCTGTAAGACTCTGGGAGGCCAAGGAGGGTGGATGGCCTGAGCTCAGGAGTTCGAGACCAGCCTGAGCCAGAGTGAGACCTTGTCTTTAAAAAAGTAGCCGGTGGCTCGGTGCCCATAGCGCAGTGGTTATGGCGCCAGCCACATACACCAACACTGGCAGGTTCAAACCCAGCCCAGGCCAGCTAAACAATGACAACTGCAACAAAAAAATAGCAGGGCGTTGTGGCAGGCACCTGTAGTCCCAGCTACTCGGGAGGCTGAGGCAAGAGAATCGCCTGAGCCCAAGAGTTTGAGGTTGCTGTGAGCTGTGATGCCATGGCACTCTACCAAGGGTGACATAGTGAAATTCTGTGTGAAATAAAAAATAAATAAAAAATAAAAAAGTAGCTGGGCATTGTGGCAGGTGCCTGTAGTCCCAACTACACGGGAGGCTGAGGCAGGAGGATTGCTTGAGCCTGAGTTTGAGGTTGCTGTGAGTTATGACGCCACAGCACTCTACCCAGGGGGACAAAGTGAAACTGTCTCAAAAAAAGACAGAAAGACCTCCTAAGGTTTTTCATTCCAAACGTAATGATCTTTATGTGTGTTGTGAACCTGTCGGGTGTGCCTGAGTTTACATAATTTAGAAGGAGGGAAAATGTTCTTTCACTTTCAAAAGAAGCACATGGGCATTATTTTCTGTGTTTCTGAGATAAGTTACAAGAATACGGACAGACTACCTCAGAGCAGGGGTGAGAGGAGAAAGCAGACAATTTCTGCTTTTATACAGTTGTCTGGGCATTCTGAAATTCTGATGAGTCCTAATGGAAAAATGTAGAACATTCGCCCCTGTTGTGTCTTCAGCGGGTGAAAAGCTGCATTTTCATATCTGATATTGCATCTTCCGTGGCCTGAATGAATTATTTCATGGTTCTGTGTAGTTTTCCCAAGAAACACTTCCCCATATCCCGGGGCCTAGAGTTACACCATCGGCCCAGCTCAAGTTTTGAGACTCATGCGGCTGTAGTGCGAGATCTTCCCACTCCTGAGGGCTGGGGTTCTGTGGAGTTTTAAGAGTCACACGGCTCCCAAGTTCATTTGAGACCCATTTGTCTCCAGGAAGGGTCTTCGCTGCTGTCCTAACATTTTGAGAAATGTTGTTTTTTCAATTCAAAAGAATTAGGTGAATGTTCACAAGGTACCTGACCCTTCCTGGCCTCGCATTAAGCACCTGGCAAAATGGAAAGTAGGTAGCTTTCCTCGAAGACACTCCTGAGGTCCACAGCTGACCGGTGACCACACAACAAAGTGCTCTGACAACACAGAGAAGGAGACAGATCACAGTCCACAGAGGAGGCAGCTTTTGATCTGGCTTTTGGATACGAACTCCCCAGATTGTGGAGAAGGATTCTGGGCAGAGTGTGGCAGAGAACAGAAGCCACGGGTGGAAATGCACAAAAGGTCATAACACCTCACTTGTGCTTAGCACAACCTCGGGTACAGAGTGAGCTGTACCTAAAAGCGTGTGATAGGGCCAGCCCGTGAGGCTCTGGGGAGGTAGGGTTGAGGGGTTGTGACTGGGCGTGAGAACAGCAAAGAAGATTTCAGACAGACACACAGGACTGAAGGCCACGGAAAGGCCTAGGCAGAGGAAGTACGTGGTCAGAGTTGTGTCGTACTTCCAAAAAATTGAGTAGTTAATATAATCACAGAGCTTAAAATACAAAATACAGTAAAAGGTATACGTGGAGAAATCTGGTCTCTGTGCCTGACTCCGTCCCACTCTCCCACACCCAGCTACCAGTGGGTGCCAGCTTTATTAGGTACTACTTCTTTGGGTACCATTCCAGTATTTGTCGATATGACATTAGCATCCATAGCTTATGCATGCCTGCACTCTAATCATAGCGCTATCTAGCTGTGTAAGTTTATTTTGGAGCAATTTTAATCTTACAGAAAATTTGCAAAGAACTCCACCCAGAACCCCAGTTGGACTTTGCCAATTGCCCTAATGAGACTAAAGCAAAGAGTGCGGTCCCACCCAGGTTCCCTGTCACACCCAACCGTCACATCTCTACTGCTCCTCAGTCTGGAGAGATCCTTGGGGTTTCCTAGAATTTCAAGCTCTTGCCTTTTTTTTTTTTTTGGATTATCATCTGATATTCCATTTCTCTCTCTCTCTCTCTCTCTCTCTCCACAGAGTCTCACTCTGTCTCCTAGGCTGGAGTGCAGCGGCATCATCACAGCTCACAGCAACCTCAAAGTCCTGGGTTCAAGCAATCTTCCTGCCTCAGCCTCCTGAGTAGCTGGGACTACAGATGGCCACCACATCTGGCTAGTTTTTTCCATTTTTGATAGAGATAGGGGACCTGTGCTTGCTCAGGCTGGTCTTGAGTGCTTGAGCTCAAGCGATCCTCCCACTTCGGTCCAGTTGGTCTTTGTAGAAGGGCCTGCAGTTTGGATTTAAGCAATATTTCCTTGTGATTACAGTCAGATTATGTATTTCCTTGGCAGGAAAACCACGTAAGTGATGCTGCGTTTTTCTTATTGCACCCTATGAACTTTCACATGATGTGGATTTAGTCCATTCCTGGAGGTATTAGTTTAATCAATTAAGATAGTGTCTGCCGGGTTTCTCTACTGTAAATTGATATATTTCCCATTTGTACAGAGCCAATATTTGGCATGGTAATACTTCAAGACTGTGTAATTCTATTTCTTACCTACCAGTTAGGTACGTAAGAAATAGAATTACACTTTCACCTACCAGTTTTAGCATCCATTGAGTTTTTGGTCTGAATGAATTATTGCTATAATGGCTATAAAGTGATGATTTTTCTAATTTCGTCATTTCTTCTCCATTTGTTATTGGAGTTCGCATTCTATTATGTGAAAGAACTTTCTTTTCTACTCATGTATTTGTTGGTTTGTTTACTTATATCCGAATGGATTTCCCATTTCCTCCATTGAAATAAAATTTATTAGTATCATTTTTTGATGTTCAAATTATTCTACGTTTCAGTTGAAGGAGCCCCTTCAAGCTAGCTTCCTTGTCCTTTTGACATGTCCCCTTCATTCTTTGAGCATTTCCTTACTTTTCTGATTAAAAAATAATATTTTCCAGGCTCATCTTGTACTTTCTCTGCCCAGCCCTAGAATCAGTCATTTCTTCATGAACTCCTGATTCCTTTTAGTAGAGAGTGGCATTTAGTTAGGGATGTCGGGGCCACGTGTGCCTATGTCTCCTGGGGTGCTGCTGCTCTCAGGCCCTGTCCGTACATATATACCCCTTTATATCTTGGTTTCTTTTTCTCTTTCTTTCTTTCTTTTCTTTTTTTTTTTTTTGAGACAGAATCTTACTTTGTCACTCTCTGTAGAGTGCTATGGCGTCATAGCTCATGGCAACTTCAAACTCTTGGGCACGAGTGATCCTCTTATCTCAACCTCCCAAGTAACTGGGACTACAGGCACCTGCCGCAATGCCTGGCTGTTTTTAGAGATGAGGTCTCACTCTGGCTTAGGCTGGTCCTGAACTCCTGAATTTAAACAGTCCACTGCCTCAGCCTCCCAGAGTGGTAGAATCACAAGTGTGAGCCAGCACATCTGACTCACTCTTTCTCTCTCTCTTTTCCTTCCTTCCTTCCTTTTCTTTCCTTCCTTCCTCCTTCCCTTCCTCCCTCCCTCCCTTCTTTCCTTCCCTTCTTCTCTTCCCTTCCCTTCCTTTCCTTTTCTACAGGCCGAGTATCCTTTATCTAACATGCTTGGCACCGGAAGCGTATTAGATTTTAGATTTCTTCAGATTTTATAATATTTGCATATACAACATGTCCATAAAGTTTGTGTGCAATTTACTACGTTAAACTATTTTTAATCGAACACAAACTTTATGTTCACCCTACATAATGAGATATCTTGGGAATGGTATATAACTATAAACAAAAAAATTCTTTTATATTTTTTCTATACCTTATACATCTAGCTTGAAGATAGTTTTATACGACATTTTTCATAATCTTGTGCAGGCGATGATCTTTTTGTTAAACACTGTGTGAAATTTTCCACTTGTGTCATGTTGATGCCCAAAAAGGTGTGGATTTTGGAACATTTTGGGTTTCAGATTTTTGGATTAGGGACGTTCAACCTAAACTGTGTCTTTTAAACCGTGAGTTTGCACCAATACTTCCGATTCCACTCCATACAAAAGTTCATTCTTGTTTTCTTTCTTTTCAGAGTTACTCTTACCTTCTCTGTCAGTGAGAAACTTGCCCCCATTATTCTCAAATTATTTACTAATTTGTCATTTGCAAGCTTGTAGCTAGCCAGTGGGATTCCCCTGCTATAGCTCTGATGTCTTTTTCTCCTGTGGCTACCATTACTAGCTGTCTCTGGCCAGTAACAGTCTGACCCCTGTGCCAATCAGCCTGCCCTTCCACAGGGACACCCTCTGTACCCACCAGGCTCCTCTGTCCCTGCCAGCATGGACACCTGTGTTACCCAGTTTCATCTGATGGCTTTAGAACTGACTTGTTTAAGGAGAGAAAGGAAGGAGAAAGTGGACAAGGAAGAGAAAGAATAGTTACATTTTCTATTGAACAAAGAGAAAATTCTTCTTGAATATACATATTTCCAATTCACATTTAGGATGAATACACACTTTTGCTTAGTGTCTTTGATTTTATATTTTTATCTTTTTTCTCTTAAGCTAAAACCCTTGGTTCCTAGCAAATGACATCAAGACTATTAGTTGTAGGCCAGGGGCAGTAATCTTAGCACTCTGCAAGGCCAAGGCGGGTGGATTGCCTGAGCTCACAGGTTCAAGACCAAGCTGAGCAAAAGTGAGACCTTGTCTCTGAAAGTAGCCAGCATTGTGGCGGGTGCCTGTTGTCCCAGCTACTCGGGAGGCTGAGGCAAGAAAATCGCTTGAGCCCGAGAGTTTGAGGTTACTGTGAGCTATGACAGCATAGCATTCAATCCCAGGGTGACTGAGTGAGACTCCGTCTCAAAATACGTAAATAAATGAATGAAAATTAAAATATAATCAGCACAACCCAGAATGTGGGAAACTCTAAGAAAAACGACCTGGTTTCTTCAACAAATAATATTTACAAGGAAAAAGAGAGGAATCAGGATCCTATAGATTCAAAGAGACATAAGAAGCAGGTAGAACTAATGTATGTAGAATGTAAATGTGGGTATTTACATGCAAAATGTAAATATATGTGGATTTGGGGGAAATCTGAACACTGACTGAATATGTATGAATACTGACTGAATATGTATAAATATGTATGAACACTGACTGAATATGTATGAATATGTATGAATAGTCCTGATAGTATTAGGAATTTGCTTTGAAACAATCCATTTGTGGAGATGGGAAGTCCAGTGGGCAATGACAGAGTTGAAAGAAGTGTGGCTGCGAGTTGGTGGGGTTTTAATTCAGATCATTTGTAGTTGGTGGTTCATTGCTCTTTACTTTTATTATGCTTTACATTTTTTTTTTTGCAGTTTTTGGCCGGGGCTGGGTTTGAACCCGCCACCTCCGGCATATGGGGCTGGTGCCCTACTCCTTTGAGCCACAGGTGCCGCCCTGCTTTACATTTTTTTCAGTGACAAACTTGAAGAGTGGTTGTGTGGGTCAAATATCTGAAATAATGCATACCAAAGAGCCTGTATATATAAAATAGTATGTAAATGTAAGGTGATATTGTTTTTATTTTAAATTCCTTCTCCTGAGGGATTTTTCTTGGCCTCAAACTATAAGGATACTGGGAAAAGGGGCATGGGGGAATTATTCCAGCATGAGAGGAGTCTCCCTTTCATGTTCTGCAACCAGATACCCCTGGCTCTTGCTGACTTGGGGATCCTGACTCTGGGGTCCTAGGACAGAACTTGTGGGCCAGGCCTTCAGCCACCTGCAGGGAAGGCAATCTAGAGGGAGAAAGGGAAATTGGGACAGTGAGCAGGGCGTGGCCGAATGAGGAAGAGGATGATCAGCACTGGCTTGAATCAGGTGACAGCACTGAATGAGGCCAGGAAAATGACCCAGCTAGATTTCCTGGCTGCAGAGGCGCCAGCAGCCCATGCTGCAGGGCATAGGAGAACATACTAGAAGCTCAGCTAGTGCTGAAAGGGCAAAGGAACACCACGATTTCTCTGGGCTTGGGGGATTTGAGGATGGGCAGGTGAATCTGAGTCCAGGGACTTGGACCTTGCATAAGTATCCCCCAAACCGCTCCCCCTTCCCTAGTGCAGAATCTCAACACCACTATCCCAAGAGGTGCATGGCCGGAGCCTCCAGAAACTAATGGGGTCCATTAAAGAGAAAGCCCACAAGGTGTGGAAGCCCAGGTAAGTGTGCAGAGACCACAGCACTGTGGGCAGGAACCAGAGGCGTCATTTCAGTCTTTCCTCTTCCTGGCCTGGTCACTGAGGCCTCCTCCCCAGGCCCAAGTTCCCCAGGTTTGGGGTTACGGCCCCTTCTCTCTCCTTCCCTTTCCTCAGGTGACTGATAATCACAAAGGTTAGAAACCATGCACTTGACCAGACGATCAGTATATGGTTCTCCAACTTTGGCTTTTGGAGAATGTTCCGACCTGATCCCTTGTTTTTCTCTAAAAACTGTGTTCATTTGATTAAAGAAACAAATGTAAGAAGTGCTCCTTGAGGGAGGGAAGAAAGGAAAGTCAATGTTTCTCAAGGACATATTTTGGGCTGGGTACTTCCCCCATTTAATCTCTGCGCATCCTGCCAGAAGGTGGGATGTAGATATATTTCCAGCAACTTGCTTTCCTCCCCTTTCCTGACTTTGAAACGACCTTCATATCTTTCCTCTCTTATATCTCATTTCTCTGTTCTATTTTCTGGCAGATGTCAGGTAACCTTTCTGTTGAATGTTTTATTTTATCTATTAATTTCTGAGAACCCTTCCTTGTCAGTTGATTGTCCTATCTCATAGCAGCTCATTCTTGTGTGATGACCTTGCATTTCTCTGAGCATCTCAGATTATTCATATTTAAAAATGAGAAATTATACACATTGATTGGAAGCTTTGTGTGGCTGATCCCTTTGGGGTGACTGGGAAGAGATTTTGCCATTGCTTAGGGAAACTCCCTTTTCCCAAAAGGGAGGTTTTGTCTCCCTGAAATATATCACTCCCTGAAATAGTAGCATCTGGAGGTTTTATCCTTTGGGGACGTTTGAGTTCCTTAAAGAATCCTGTTTTCCTACTTGGGGAAAGACATCCAACATCAGGTTGAAAAAGAGGAGGGAGCTGGAGGCCCGACGCCTGGGTGGTTAGACTTTCAACTGATAGATGCCTCCTTTATAGCCCTAAATTTTACCCTCCCTATTTGATGGCTGTAGCTCCAAGTCCATAACCTCCTCTGTTCTTTTTCTCCTAAGAATACCGCCATCTCCTGCCTAACAGGCAGGTCTCTGACTACTGAAGGTAGACATCTTCCATCCTACGTCCTCATTTTTCCCCTATGCCTCCCCCACTCTCCTCCCTACCTGGTACCTCCATGTTCGAAGCCACTCCAGGGCTCTGTGGCTGGACCAGTTCTCCAGGAATTCTTCTCCATTAGCACATTCTGCCTCCTCAGTGCTGAAGTCCTTACGTCTCCTGTCCCCCAACAGCCTCCTCTTCTTCCACTGCAATGTCCACTCAGTCCCCCAGTTCCTTGGGTTCTCCCTTCCCTTCACCCTTCACATTCACCCACTTTCCCCTTCTCTGCCTTCCCATCACCTCCGGAGTTCTGACCCCCATGGCCTTTTGTCTGGTTCATTCCAACAACCTCTGTCTAGTGGACTCGCCACCTCTTCTGTCCTCTCCTCCAGTCATCTGACCATCTCATTCTCCATACAAATGTAGCCTTAGGATAAAGTCTTGGCAGGCGGCGCCTGTGGCTCAGCAAGTAGAGCACCGGCGCCATATACCGAAGGTGGTGGGTTCAAACCCAGCCTCAGCCGAACTGCAAAAAAAAAAAAAAAGGATAAAGTCTTGGCTCAAGTATGGCAGATAGGGCCCCCCCCACACCCCGTCCAGCCTCCCCGAGCTCCTTCCCACCTCATCGGCTCCGTTTCCAGTCGTGCAGAACAATCCCCATTCCTCCATGAAACCACACTTTCTTCATTAGCTCTACTCGCCCGTGGCTTTTTCTTTCTTCTTCTTTCTTTTTTTTTTTTTTTTTCAAGAATTCCTACTTATCCTGCAAGTCTTAGCTTAGATGTCACTTCTGGAAATACCTTCCTGCCCTTACTAGTTTGTGCTCTTACACTGCCCAGGGTATATCCCTAAATTGGTGATTCTAAAATGGAATAAGGATAGGAGCAGGGACCAGAGGGACAATCATTTGATTACTCTTGTATCCCCGGTATCTGGCATGGTGCCAACTCATGGTGGGCGCTCAATAAGTACTTGTTGAACAAATGAATACATGAATAAGTGATTGGATTCTCCAGTTGAGACACAGAAAGTAGAGTTTAGAAAGGCCAAGGCAGTCATTCAGGGTCAACCAGCTGAGATCTAAACCAAGGTCCCTGTGACCCCAAAGCCCAGGAGCCCCTGTCTGGTGATGGGACACCTCATAGTTCCACTTGCTTTTGTTTTCCTAGTCCCTGGCCTCAGGTTTGGAGATGTTGACATTGGCTCCTCTGACTCAGTAGGGATTAAATTCCCAGGGCCCTTGGGGATGATTTTATCTCCAGCTGGTTCTTCCAGTGTCTGCTAAGGTCCCCTCCAGTGGGTTCCTGATAGGCACATGCCCATAATAAAGGACACAGGCCCTGGAGGGACCCCCTTTCCCCACCAGGCTCCTTCCACCTGTTCCTCTTTTCTTTTCTCCTCCTCAACCCCCTTTGGAGCGCTCATTCTTTCTGTCCCTGGAACCTGAAGAAACCGAGACTGGGAGGGTTTTAAGGGGAGGGGACTGCAGGGTAGGAAGTTCAAGGGAGGTAGCTTACTTGTGCCCTCCCTAATCGCTCCCTTAATGAACAGGGATGTGAGTTCTGTTTTGGCCAAATCCATAGGCTTCTCCAGGGAGAAGTCAGGGCTGAAAGTTTAGATTATTTTGTAGCTTCAGAAGTAAACATCCACCCAGAAACCATGATGTCACTGAGGATGGCTGGCTCACCCTGCGGGGTGCTGGCAACAGAAACAGCCTTCCTGGCTTCAGTTCATCGTCCCACAGGAGAGGGGCAAGAAGAGAGAGCATCCTTTCCAAACAGGAACGAAGATGCTTCTGAAAGCATCTGTCTCATTTCTGTGTGTGTGTGTGTGTGTGTGTGTGTGTGTGTGTGTGTGTGTGTGTGTGAGAGAGAGAGAGAGAGATAGGGGTGCGGGGAGGTGGAGTCCTTGAAGCAAAACCCTTGCAGAGGCTCTGTAAATGCTTGATTAACTATCTCTGCACAATTACAAGGTGTCCCCAAAGTCTCCATACATAAGGAAAATGGGAAATTGTAGCTAAATAAATATACCTTTATTTACGAAACATTCATTACAAAATTTTGCAAGTTATTTTCTATGGGCTGGCTACCTCTTTATTAAATTTTGTTATCAATATTTTGCAAACCGAGGTACATTTAGCCACAATTTCCTTCATTTTCCTGGGCCCAGAGTCGACTTGGGGGGGGTGACCTTTGGACACATTGTAGTTCAGGAAGCTGTCCTCTAGTCCAGCCCAGCCCGGGGTCTTCAATATTGACCTGAAGGAAGTGGGGTCCAGCTAGTCTTTATTCTGTCTTTCAGAGGCCAGCCTTGAGCCCTAGGAATCCCAGAGGAAAATCTTCTTCATGACCCCATTCTTTCTCCTTCCCCTCTTTCACTTCTTTCCTTTTACTATGATTTCATCCTCATGTCGATGTTTTTTCCTTTGGTCGCAGTTTGATCAGGGTCAGGTTTAAACCCACCACCCTTGGTATATGGGGCCAGTGCACTACCCACTGAGCCACAGGCACCACCCTCATCCTCATGTGGAATATCTCTTTCTCCTTTTTTCTTCCTTCTGCTTCCTCTTCTCTTCTCCTTCTTCCCTTAAGCTGATAATATCTAACTTTATTTCTCTATTATCAAATGCCCGCCCTTCCTTCCGCTAAATACCTTATGGGCAGTGGACCATTTCATCAAAACTCTTATTTTCCTTTACGTATATTTTTTTACACAGGCAATTTTAACAGTGAGCAATTCTTTGTTCGCTGTAAAAAAAAAAAAAAAATAGAACACACAGGCAAGCAAAAAGTAAACAAAACACCAGAAAAAAAAATCCAAATGTAAGTTGCCCAGAATCACATGTTGACATTGTGGTGTGTTTTTCAGAATTCTGTGTAAGAATGAACTCCTCAAATCCACGTAAGAGAGTCCATGGAAGTCAAAAGTCTTGGATTTATCGTTCCAACCCCACTTTGAATGAGCTGTGTGACCTTGAACAAGTCACCCCACCCTGGCCTCAGTTTCCCCAGGCTAAGTCTACATCCCAGGAACAGGTCTGCCTGTGCCAGCGGGTAACCACACCCATTGCAGGCTGAGAAACCAGATTTTTCTCTTAAGGAAGCACCAGCCCATTTCCTTTTGCCATTTCAATAATCAGACCTCAATTCTGGGCCTACCAGGCCACCCCCTCCCATCTCTTCCCCTTGCGGGCCTCACCCTGACTTCTCAGCTTTCACTTTTTCTGCCCACGCACATTGGAAACTGTGGCCCTCCTGGTTCCCCTCCACCTGCACTAACAAACACGAAGTGCTGCCCCCAGCACTGTTCCCACGTTCCCAAGGCTCCCCGGCACAGGTGCTGGGGATCGTTTTCCAGCGTCCCGGGCATAGCTCTTTCTCCCTTGATGTGCCCAGCGTGGCTGTGGGCGTGGGGGGCTCCTCTCCTGTGTGGCTCGGTTGTTTTTTCCCCTGGAGACTTGTGGCCAAGTTTCCGAGGTCCTATGTTTGGGGACCCGGGGCCAGGGCTGTGGGTGTGGGCGGCCGAGGCTGTCAATGGCATGTGGGTTCTCGGCAGGAAGGGCTTTCATGCGGGCGCCAGCTGGACTCCTGGGCCGAGATGGGCCTGGCACAGCCTGAGGAGGGAGAGCAAGTGTGAAAAACACTCTGTGTTCGGGAGCTGGTTGATGGAAAAGGAAGACAAGTTGGGAGGGAGGCAGGTCAAAGGCTCAAAGGAGAGAGGCCTTTGTGTCCCGGTGGAAATGAGATGATTTGGCCTTTTCCACCCCAGTAGAGACCTTGGCAGAGACACAAAAAAGCAAAGGCTGTTGGGTGGAGATGGGAGGCAGTTTCTCAAGCCTTCACTCCCTCCCCCTCGGCTCACGAAGGCTAAGCAGGTCAAAATCACAGCTCCTGCCAGACACTGTGGCATTGTTTAAAGCCACCACCTCCCGCAGCCCCTGTCCCCACTGAGAGCTGAGTTCTGACAAAGGAGGCCCCTGAGGGACAGGCTGAGAGGACAGAGGCCCAAGGTCCAGGGAGGCAGAGTCACGCCTCTGGGCGCTCTCCTCCCTCTCCCTGTGGGAGAAAACGAGCCAGCCCCTGGCAAACCTGAGGGCTGTTTTTGTTTACATAAAGGCGCTTTCCAAACAAACTGCCCCAAAAGGTCAGATTGGTCCCAGGCAGCACTGGGACTGAGCAGCGAGTTTGGGACTGTGTGAAGAAAAAGGAAACTGCAGCCACTTGCGGCCAGATGACTTCACCGGAGTGGGAAGTGGCAGCCAGGCTGCCGGGGGGAGGGGACACTTCCTGGAGGTGGGGCTCTGGAAGACCTTGGCTACTTCATTAAACTAAAATAGGACCTGAGGTAAGCTGTTTACCTGCCTTCCAGAGCACCCAGAGTACCAGGCTAAGAGAGAGGCTAGAGTCTTGGGCAGGGTCCAAGTGAGCCTGTTGTCTGGGCCGGTTCTCCACTGCCTCAGGCTCCCCTAGGAATAGCCTCAGAGAGGAGTAGCACCAGGTCCCAGATAGGGTGATCAAGTCTCCCAGTTTTCCTGACACTTTCTCACTTTTAGCACTGAACGTCCCAGGCTCTGGGCAAACTTGAACAGTTGGTCACCCGAACCCCACCCATCATGTAGCTCATGAGCTGGGGATGACAGACACATGAGATGCTGTGATAGAGGGGGGTCAGCATGGGAGTGCAGTAAGGCTGAGACCAGATCTCAGAGTGCAATAGAAAGTGTCCCACCACAATGACATCTGTGGGCAATGTGAACTATGCGTCAATGTATGGAGACATAATTATATGTAATTCAATTACATAGTTCAATGCACATTTTGACAAATGTATATGCCTCACAATAGAATCATACAGTCTGTACTTTTTTGAGTCTGACTTCCTCTGCTCAGGGTGTTTCTAAGAGTCACTCAAGTTGTTCCGTGCATCAGTAGTCTGCTCCTTTTTTCACTAGTGAGTATGGATTGACCACAATTTGTTTATCCATTCACCTGTTGATGAACACGAGTGGTTTCCAGTTTTTGTTTTTTAGAGGCAGAGTCTTACTCTGTCGCCCTCGGTAGAGTGCCCTGGCGTCATAGCTCTCAGATACACTTACTGGCTATGAATTCTGTGAGTTTACATGTTCCTGAAAATGTCTTTGGTTTTCCCTCATTTTTGAAGGCTATTTTTACTGGATATAAAATTCTGAACATCATTTTTCTTCTAAAATGGCAAAGAGCTCAGATGTCTGGGTCTAAGGGCGTTAGCTGGAGCAGTACAGGAGTGATGATACATGGCTGGGTGCATCTCTAGGTTCATAGGTCAATATCTCTATTTTTGTGCCGGTACCATGCTGTTTTGATCACTGCAGACTTGTAGTATAATCTGAAGTCTGGTAATGTGATGCCTCCAGATTTGTTTCTATTTCTTAAAATTGCATTGGCTATTCAGGTTTTTTTTTGGTTCCATATACAACAAAGTACTATTTTTTCAAGTTCTTTAAAGTATGAAGTTGGTGCTTTGATGGCAATCGCATTAAATTTGTATATTGCTTTCAGTGGTATAGACATTTTAACAATAGTGATTATTCCCAGCCTTGAGTATGGTATGTTCTTAGTTTGGGTAATTTCTGTTAATTTCCCTTTAAGTTAACTGTCTTTTTTCTTTTTCCATTTCCAATGTGCTGTTAAATTTGTCCAGTGAGTACTTTATTTCATTTATTTATATAATTTTCACTCTTAAAATTTACATTTGTCAGCTCAGTGCCTGTGGCTCAAGCAACTAAGGTGCCAGCCACGTACACCTAAGCTGGTGGGTTCGAATCCAGCCCGGGGCCCGCCAAACAACAATGACGGCTGCAACCAAAAAATAGCCGGGTGTTGGGGCAGGTGCCTGTAGTCCCAGCTACTTGGGAGGCAGAGGCAGGAGAAGTGCTTGAGCCCAGGAATTGAAGGTTGCTGTGAGCTGTGATTTCACAGCACTCTATCCAGGGTTACAGCTTGAGGCTCTGTCTCAAAAAAAATAAATAAATAAAATAAAATAAAATAAAATCTCCATTTGTTCTTTTTTAAAACTTTCATTTCTCTGTTGCGATTCCCTATTTTGTCACTCATTTTGACTATATTTTCATTTAGTTCTTGGAACATTTTTATTACCATGGTTTTAGTCTTTGCTACCATTTGAGTCATTTTTGGATCAGTTTCTATTTTTTTTCCCTTGGCAATAGGTCACATTTGTCTGTTTTTTGTTTGTTTTTTGCACATTTAGTAAGTTTTAATTCTCTATTTGACATTGTCAATGATACCATTTGGAAAACTATGGGATCTGTTATTTTCCCCAGAAGAGCATTAATTTTTCATCTGGCATAACAGTTCAGTCACTCACTGTTCCTCTTTTTTTTTTTTTTTTTTTTTTGCAGTTTTTGGCTAGGGCTAGGTTTGAACCTGCCACCTCCGGCATATGGGGCCAGCGTCCTAGTCCTTTGAGCCACAGGCCCCACCAACTAGCTGTTCCTCTTGAACTTCTCTTGACTTAAATTTGTGCTTTGTTATGACAAATCTGTGAAAAGCCCCAGGTATTTTTCAAGTCTTCTTACTTCATGGCATTCAACCTCCACACTCTCATCACTTAGATTTTTTTTCAGGGCTTGGCTTTACTTAGGATAGGTCTATGATAGGCCTTTCTCTAGGGCACAGTCCTTACCACTAAAGCATAGGAGTGCTGAAGAGATATTAACAAGGTGTTAATGACATCTCTCCATTCTGGCAGGTCTGAGTCTCCAATATCCCCAGGACTTCTTGACCTCTTATACCCTACTCCATTCTCAATCCTTTATCAGCCTCTCTAGAAATCCTACATCCTTGTGCATGCGCAGCCCAGCCCTCATTCATGTCCTAATGCAGTGGTTCTCAACCTTCCTAATGCCGCGGCCCTTTTATATAGTTCCTGTGGGTCGCGACCCACAGGTTGAGAACTGCTGTCCTTGTAGTCTTGCCCTACCTGTTGTCCAATGTCTGAGAAGAGTTGCATCCTACATTTTGTCCAGTTTTATGGTTGTTGTCCAGTTTTATGATGGGAGGTCTGGTACCAGTAACTATGTCATATCCAGAAGTGGAAATCACCTATTGGCTATTAGACAGGGAGGGCTCAAAATCACTTCTGTCTGTGCCATGTGGTACAGCATTGAGGAAGCTGACGTGAATGATCGTAGAGCTCCTCTGGGAATGAGCTACCTTACTGGGCTCTGCCTTTCCATACCCTTTATATTCCTTCCTTCTTTCTGGATTCTTTCCCCAAGTACATTCTTGGCCTCTGGTGGTTTTGGTCCTTCCACAATCTGAGGCAAATGCACTTTAACTTCTTTGACTTGCGGTCATCTCCTTAGACCACATGTAGGCACAAATCTCTTTGAGGTCAACTTCCATTTCTTCTCTTTGTTCCCTGTTATCCTGGATGGGCCACGTTCACAAACTAGGTCATAAAATACCTGTGTGTACCAAACCGTCATGGGATTTGTTGGTCCGAGGTCCATGTTTTTCTCATTCCCACACGCCCCCTCCTTCCTGCTGCTCAGCTGTCCATTTCTTCAACTGTCTCCTCATTTTTTTCTTCTCCTACACATGGATTTTATGTCTTTACTTTCTTATGTTTGTTGACTTCTTTTTTCTTGGATCGTGTGAGTACATACGTACCTATTTCTCTGTAGATCAATTTGTACACAATAAGCAGTGTTAGACGGTCCCGCATATGTCAGCGAGTGTGGGTATGGCATAGTTTGTGTGGAAAGAAGTTGGCAGAATGTCTAGGGGAGAGAACTACCTTTACTCAGCACTGACTCTGAGTCAAGACACATACCCTTTACCTACACATCTCATTTAGTCTTCCTAACTACCCTATGAGATAAGGATTCTTAATACAGTCATGTTTCAGAAAGAAAGTGGGGGCTCAAAAGGTGACTTGTCCCAGACTGCTGGTAAGCAACAGAGTGAGCATTCACACCATCTCTCTGGCTCAAATCTGGGCTCCTTTTCAGTCTATAATACTCTTTCCCCAGACAGAATCTATTAAGAAATGTGATCAGAGGGTATATAGTTCCCTATAGAAGATACACGGGGACATTGACTCATGGTTTGGCATCACCTTATTGGAATTGTTGGACCTTAGGGGTCCTTTATGGTAGCCGCCCATGTGTAACCTGAGTGTTGTGGGTGGTTTGTGATTGGGCTCAAGAGAATGATAAGTGTGGGGGAACTTAACCAAGGAAATCAGAGATTTAAGTAACCCAAAGTGCAGAAAGAGAATGACAGGATTGGCAAGGAAATGGGCCCCAGGTCTATGAGGAGAAGGGACTGCAGATGAAGTCAGCTGGAAGAACAGAAGGCTCAGGTGACAAAAGGGTCACTTGTACATTGAAACTTACAGGAATTGCTGGGGGCAAGATTAACTAACACTGCAGCAGATGGGCAGCCTTCCCAGAAAGGACAGGGCTCAGGGAGCCCAACCAACCTGCTTGTCTCAGCAGGAGGCTGACAACACAGATTATAATCAGGAGGAAACAAGTGGTCAGCTTGGGAATGTTGTGAAAGTGTACCTAGATGAAGTGTGATGTCATGACAAGTGAATGAAGAAGGGAAGGACTCAGAGAGTTTGAAAAAGAGAAGAAAGTAATAAAAGGAAATAAGACTCTCTCAGAGATTCTGCCACGGTGGCCAAGGGAGATGAAGGGCGGGGGGAACCAGACATGTGGCCCCTCTGGGAAGCTGAATTTTGTGACAAGGATGCATGAGTTCCTAAGCCCTCCTCAGTCTGGGTTAGACGCAAACACAAGATCAGACAATTAAATTCGAGAACTTGTCCTAGAAAAAGTGCTGCATACCTCATTGCTAAACATCACTAAGTCACCAGATGTCCAAGGGGAGTAAAGGTGACTGTAGTGATATTCAGCAATGAGGCAGGTGAATTTTTTCTGGGATAAGTTCATGAATTTAATTGTCTGACTTCATACTCTTCGTACTTCCTGCTTTGGAAAGACAAGTCTGCCTTCTTTACTTTTTTATGTCTTAAACTAGAAATAATTGCTTCACGCAGGCATGAAATCCAAAAGGGGCAAAGGAGTACACAAGGAAATGTCGGGACCCTTTCTGCCTCTGCCTCCAGATCCACTTTCCAAAGGCAACTTCTGTCAGGGGTTTATGGATCCTTCCAAAGGGAGTCTCAGCATTCAGAAATATTGATGGGTGTATATTCAGGGTGGCCATAAAGTTTGTGTGCAATTTAAAATAGTTGTCTATGAACTTTATGGCCACCCTGTTTATATTTTTTGAGACAGAGTCTCGCTCTGTTGCCACTGATGATGCCAGTGGCATCGTCATAGCTCACTGCAACCTCAAATGCCCAGGCAATCCTCTTGCTTCAGCCTCCCGAGTGGCTGGGACTACAGGTGTGTGCCACCACACCCAGTTAATTTTTTTTATAGAGTTAGCTTCTTGCTCTTGCTCAGGCTGGCTTCAAACTCTTGGCCTCAAGCGATCTTCCCACATTGGCCTCCCAAAGTGCTAGGATTACAGGCAGGAGCCATTACGCCCAGCCAAAAAAAATGAACGCGTGCATTTTTACTTTTCACACAAATGATAACTCTGTCCCACCTTGATCTTTTAAGAAGGAATTAGCTTTTAAAATGCATTTTGGAAATTATTCCTTAATGAGTTGCTTTATCACTTTTCAACAGCCACGTAATTTTCCACTTTCGAGATGCATCATAGTTTAGTTAGCGTCCTATTAATGGGAATTCGGTCTAATTGCCAATGTTTTACTGTTACAGACCGCTGCAGTACACATTCCTGAACATACGTCCCTGCATGTGTGCGTGAGAAGGAGATGCAGAAAGAGACAGAATGAGAGAGAGTGGAGCTGCAGAGAGCATTTTAGGATATGGGAATGTCTATCTCTCTTCTATACATTTGTGCATCTGTTCACTTGCTAATTGGTAGAGCTGGCTTTGCCAACTCTCTGACTGATGGAAGAAATGGACCAGAGATACCATCGCATATGCTGTCTGTCTCAGTTCTTCTGATACCACGAGTAATCAGGTACAGAGGCGAGTAATTCCTATGTTTTGTTCCAGAGAGGCAAGCTCAGAAGGTGCTAGAAATTCCAAAGTATCTGGGCAACTTCTGATCAGTCTCTCAGGTGTACTAATACTGGGAAAGGGAGCATCTCTCTGGATAAAGGATACAGATACGTTTAGAAGTCAGTCTTGCTCATGATTAATACTGACACCAGCTTTCTGGTCCAAGCTGGGATCAGTCCAAGAAACTTAGGGGTGGGCCTAGGATCCTCTGTTGGGTCTGGCTCAGCCTGAACATGGCTGAGAGGACACACCCAGACCTGCTCCAATCTTTCCAGGTTCTGTGAGGCCCTAGAGCCCTGAGATGACCCAGCTGGGGTCCTCAGATTCTAGAGCAATTAGGTGTCTTCTTGGTGACTGCAAACCCACATGCAAAGTCAGCAGACTTGAATTTTCTTTCTTTTTATTTATTTATTTATTTATTTTTTAAATATATGTATTTTATTATTCTTCATTACATTATTTCCCCCCCCACCCCTCCGTGGTAAGACAGAATTGATTTACAAAAAAGAATACAGAAAATACCAAAGCTCCTGGTAGAGGGAGAGATTTCAAGCGGGGAGAGAGATGCTCTCTCCGTTCCTCTCCCGGTCTTTCCCCATCTCTTCTTCTAGGCCTTTAGCCTCAGGGTATATATAGGTGTATGGGTTCCTTGGCCAGGAAACGAATGAACACAGTCCCTTCCACCAGGGGCAAGGTGAATGAGTGTATCAATGAATGGACACAGTCCATCCATGGAATTCAGGCCTA
>CAUYRH010069743.1:0-13110 GCA_963574655.1 Perodicticus potto | reverse complement strand
TTATTATTATTATTTTTTAATTGTTGGGGATTCATTGAGGGTACAAGAAACCATGTTACACTGGTTGCATTTGTTGGGTAAAGTCCCTCTTACAATCGTGTTTTGCCCCCAAAAGGTGTGGTTGCAGCCATCGTTGTTTGGCAGGCCCGGACTGAATTCGAACCCACCAGCTTATGTGTACGTGGCTGGCGCCTTAGCCCGTTGAGCCACAGGCGCCGAGCCTTTGGTTTGTTTTTTGACAATTAATCTTTTTTTTTTTTTTTTTTAATAAAGAGACAGGGTCTTGCACTGTTACCCATGCTGGAGTATAGTACATGATAGCTCACTGTTACCTCAAACTCCTGGGTTGCCTTTGGCTCTGGCTTCTTATTTTGGAGTTCCTCCACATTGTGGCAGCTATCAGAATATCATTGCTTGTTTGTGTGTGTGTGTGTGTGTGTGTGTGTGTGTGTAGAGACAAGTCTCACTTTATCACCCTCAGTAGAGTGCCGTGGCGTCACATAGCTCACAGCAACCTCCAGTGCCTGGGCTTAGGCAATTCTCTTGCCTCAGCATCCCGAGTAGCTGGAACCACAGGTGCCCGCCATAATGCCCAGCTATTTTTCTGTTGCAGTTAGGCTGGGGCTGGGCTTGAACCCGCCACCCTCAGTATATGGGCTGGTGCCCTACTCACTGAGCCACAGGCGCTGCCAAAAAGCATTGCTTTTTCTGACTGAATAATATTCCATTGCGTGTCTATACTAATTTGTTTACCCATTGAGGGACATTTTGGCTGGCTGTTGAATGGTGTTGATATGAACATGCATGTAGATGTACTTATTTCTGTTCTTTTGGGTGTACACTTGGAAGTGGAATTGCAGTCACCTGGTAATTCTGTGTTTACCTTTTTGAGGGAACCACCTAACTTTTTCACAGTGGCTGAACTATCTTATATTTCCATCAGCAATGTGCAAGGTTCTAGTTTTTCCATGTTTTTACCACATTTATTATTTTGTTTTTTCTTTTAAATTATAGCCATCCTAGTGCATATGAAATGTTATCATTTTTTTTTTTTGGAGACAGAGTCTCATTATGTCGCCCTCAATAGTGTGCCGTGGCGTCACAGCTCTTAGCAACCTCAAACTCTTGGACTTATGCAATTCTCTTGTCTCAGCCTCCCAAGTAGCTGGGACTATAGGTGTCTGCCACAACGCCTGGCTATTTTTTTTGTTGTTGTAGTTATCATTGTTTTTTTGTTTTTTGGAGACGAGTCTTTTTTTCTTTTGAGACAGAGCCTCAAGCTGTCACCCTGGGTAGAGTACCGTAGCATCACAGCTCACAGCAACCTCCAATTCCTGGGCTCAAGCAAGTCTCCTGCATCTGCCTCCCAAGTACCTGGGACTACAGGCGCCCACCACAACGCCCGACCATTTTTTGGTTGCAGCTGTCATTGTTGTTTGGCGGGCCTGGGCTGGATTCGAACCCACCAGCTCAGGTGTACATGGCTAGCGCCTTAGCCCATTGAGCCACAGGCGCCAAGCCTGGAGACAGAGTCTTATTGCCCTTGGTAGAGTGCTGTGGTGTCACAGCTCACAGCAACCTCCAACTCCTGGGCTTAAGGTGATTCTGTTGCCTCAACCTCCCGAGTAGTTGGGACTACAGGTGCCCACAATGCCTGGCTAAGAAGTTTTCATTTTGATGAAGTTCAATTTATCTATTTTTTTCTTAAGTTGGTCTTGGTTGGAAGGCAACCTTTTGAGAAAGAGCTTTAGAGTTAGGCAAATATGAGATCAAGACCTAGTTTTAACATTCACTGTTTCTTCTTGAGCCAGCCACTCAGCTTTCTGAGCCATGGGGGCTCATCTATAATGTGGGTGATGATGCCCAGTAGGCAGGATGGTGGGAAAGGTCAGAGGTCAAATTCATTAAGGCGCCTACTACATAGACTGGCATTAGCAGACCCTCTGGAAGTGATAGGGAATATTATTATAAGTTGAAGTTTTCTTTTTATTCCTTTTCCCATTGAAAGCTATTTTGAATCCTAACCTTTTCATAAGAATCTTACCTATTTAGATGTAGAAACTGGCATTTCAGGATACAAATCTCAGACGTATGCATCTGACTGTCCTTGAGCTGAAATGAAAGTCAATCTGTCTTATACATATCAGTTCAGAAATTATTAAGTTGTCTACCATTGTTCTCGTTCAGTGTGTTTCATGAACTCATGATATTTAGAGAGCCTTTGCTGTTTTGTTGTTTCTAAGTGAAGTGTTCTTTGATGGAGGCCCTTTTTTTTCTCCTTTTTCCTATTGTAGTTGTGGTTTCTTATGATTCATTTTCCCTGTTTTTTTCTGCTTAACCCTTTAAGAAATTCAACATACGGCTCGGTGCCTGTGGCTCAGCAGGCTAAGGCGCCAGCCACGTACACCTGAGCTGGTGGGTTCCAATCCAGCCCGGGCTGCCAAACAACAATGACGGCTGCAACCAAAAAAAAAAAAAATGGCCGGGCGTTGTGGCGGGCACCTGTAGTCCCAGCTACTTGGGAGGCGGAGGCAAGAGACTCACTTGAGCCCAGGAATTGGAGGTTGCTTGAGCTGTGATGCCACGGGACTCTATCCAGGGTGACAGCTTGAGGCTCTGCCTTAAAAAAAAAAAAAGAAATTCAACATTAGGCATATTTCAAGGACTCTTTATTTAATTTAGCCTTCTAGGTCACCCTCCGGGTAGTGATTCTCTTTTCTTTCTTGTGTATCTGTGCTCCTGAAGTATGTTAGGTGGACTTTGGGCATTTGATAGTGGAAAGGGCAAATTAAAAATCATGTACAGCGTGTCAGCAGCTGGAGAGATGAGTGTGACCCTCGGTGGTGGGGAGGTTCCACTAGTGTTGGAACACACATAAACAGCACTATCGGGAGTGCATCTGTACCTTTTATTCAGCTGCAAATGTTTGAGGTGGTTCCTTTTTTTTTTTTCTTTTTTTGAGACAGCGCCTCAAGCTGTCTCGCTGGATAGAGTACTGTGGCATCACAGCTCACAGCAACCTCCAATTCCTGGGCTCAAGTGAGTCTCCTGCCTCCGCCTCCCAAGTAGCTGGGACTACAGGCGCCCGCCACAATGCCCGGCCATTTTTTGGTTGCAGCCATCATTGTTGTTTGGCGGGTCCAGGCTGGATTCGAACCCGCCAGCTCAGGTGTACGTGGCTGGCACCTTAGTCCGTTGAGCCATGGGCGCCAAGCCAATTTTAGTTATTTTTAAATAAATTAAAATAAGTAAAGCTTTTTTCCAAAGTTCAACCTGAAGGCTCTCTGCCATACGATTGGCTTCATACTGGCTTCTGTAGGACTTCCTCTTCTTTGCAGATTGGGTGACAGTGTGTGATCTGATGTGCACTTTGTGCTACCCACTGCCTCCTTCCCCTCGTCTCTTTTCAGAGTAACCAACGGGTCGACCTTTATAAGTGGAAAGACGGCAGTGGGGAAGTGGGCACAACCTTGCAAGGCCATACTCGTGTAATCAGGTAGGCCCCAACCCCACCCAGTTCCTGGGCCTGTCTGGCTTTGTGACAGTCCCTTGGGGCATGAAATATTGATATCGTTCTCTTCACCTGGCTTGACCCTTTGGGTGCATTGGCCCTGGGAGGCCAACAGGTCCTTAGTGTTCGTTGGTGAGGAACACAGTGAAGAACATTCATTGTGCAGCTGTTGACCCCAGTCCCAGGAGACACTTGGACAGACAGAGCCCAGTCCAGAGTAGAGGTTTAGAACTGGCTTTTGCCACAGTAAGTAGATGAAGTTCTGCAGCAAAGTCCTGGTCCTGATCAGCAGTGCCCAGGGGCACTTGGAGACATGAGGAAGCAGCCTGTGCCCTCCTCCCACAGCAGTGTGTTACACACACAACTCTTGCATCACAGTTGTTACCCAGATGCACCCCCACAAGGGCTCCTGCTCAGCCCTTGCAATTTGCTTCCAGAGTGTTCCTTGATCCCCTGTTTCTCTGGGTAATTGTTTCTGGAGTGGGAAAAAATTTTCGGGGGAGTAGCAGCAGAGAGGGCAGGGAGTTAAGCTGACCTGGAAGAGATGGGAAAGGTGCACACTCGGGCCTGTGCAGGTGTTCCGTGGAGTTGCTGCGTGGAGTCCCTGGAGTGGGGCACCAGGGACCTGCTGCCCTCCTCGAGAGCTGTAGGGTGGCATCGCAGTTTGGTGCTGCCTAACAGAGGCTGGTTCACCAAGGTACCCATGGTGGAGTGTGATTTAGAAAGTGGTAACTCAAAGATTGTGTACTTTTCCCTTGTTTATCTATTTATTCAGAGAGAGATTGTTAAGTTGAAATACTTCCATATCTTCTTTGGGAGCAGGAGGTAGTGTAGCTGGTAACTACAGAGCAAAGGGCCTGAAAGCCTCCTTCCAGATTCAATTAATTCTTGTTCATTCCCAAAGAACATTGAAGATTCCCAGCCTATACCATGTTAAGAAGTTCATTCACATTTAACAATGAGGTTCTGAAGCCACTGGAAACTAGATTTATCAGTGCGTTGGTAGTGGAATCTGAGGTTTTTTCTTTTCTCTATTGTTCTGTGTATTCCCTGTGTCCCAGTGATTTGGACTGGGCTGTGTTCGAGCCAGATCTCCTGGTTACCAGCTCCGTGGACACCTACATCTACATATGGGATATCAAGTAAGAAAAAATCAAGAGTTATAACACTCGGTTATGGGGTGATTTGAGATGTTAATTTTAGAGATCAAGTATCTTAGTTTGGTTTTCCCTAGATACAGACCCTGAGACAAAGATTTCAATGTAAGTATATCATTTAGGAGTGAAAGAAACTCTGGTGAAATAGAGAAGGGAGGCACGATCAAGATGCCAAAAATCAAGGGCGCATTATCCACCAGGTACACTGAACAGATTGGGTATAATCTTCTTTTATGTTTTATTATTTATTTATTTATTTTTGTTGTTGTTGCAGTTTTGGCTGGGGCCAGATTTGAACCTGCCACCCTCAGGTATAAGGGACTGGTGCCCTTCTCCCTAAGCCACAGGCACTGCCCTGGGTATAATCTTAATGGGGAGTGCTAGGTACTAGTGTGAAACTCCCCCCAACAGGTGTCCCACCCAGGGGTAAGGAAGTAGAGTACTTTGCTGTCAGTCATTGGTGAAGTCTGCCCCCAGGAGTCTTAATTTCCCTGGCATTTAAGGCCTGTCACAAATGTTTGCAAAGTGGATGTCTGCAGCCCAGAAATTCCCTTTGGCAAAGAAACACAGGAGCTGGCATTTGGAAGGTGAGCTGGAGTTTACTGAGGTAGCAGGTGATGGCAAGGGGATTTTGACAGCACAGACAAATACCTGCCACAGCAGGCGATGCTGAGAGACACCTCTGCTCAGGTCTCCACTTAATCCCTATCTGAAAAAGTCTACTGACCCCTTTGTAGGCTTACGCTCCATGAAGAAAGGAGTACGGGGGCACCCAGCCCAGGGCCTAGCCCAGCCAGCATAAGGCCTTAGATGTCTGTGCCTCTGCCCTTTGGAGAACAGAGTTCCCTTTAGAGTGAGAGAGGCCTGCTGTGTGGGGGTAGGCTGCACCCTCCTCCAGACACGTTTCTCTACTTCCCTCATGGTGGTGGCTTTGTGACCTTTTCACTGAAAGGTGGGGCGAGAGGGACAAGACCAGGTATTGGGGAGGAACAGATCAGAAAGACCAGTGAGAGGGGTCTGTCTTGAGGGTAAATGTGTGTACAGCTGACTACCCAGCTTGGCGGGTATTATCGATTGCCACTGTAGAGGTGATCGGACAGAGGGGAGAGCACAAAATCTAGGGGAAGTGAAAGAGTAATCCTCTTAAGCGGGGAGATATGCAGCAAGATTAGGGCATATCCCTCATTTACACAGAAAAGTATTTTCATGATTTGAAGACACTGAATCCTCAGATTTTCTAAAAGGTAAACTGATGCCCTAGATTTGCCTCATCTGGCTTCCTGAGCTCCAGGCTGCTGCCCAGTTCTGTAGTTTTACCATTTGGTGGAGAAGTTGCCCCTCTGACTTTGTAGTAAACAGTAGAGCCTCACTCTCTGTCTCCCATTATATTCAGAGTAGTTCTTTTTTTTAAATTGTGATAAAGGACATAAAATGTGAAATTCATCATTTTTTTTTTTTTTTTTTTTTTTAAGAGACAGAGTCTCAGTTTATTGCCCTGGGTAGAGTGCCATGGAGTCACACAGCTCACAGCAACCTCCAACTCATGGGCTTAGGCGATTCTCTTGCCTCAGCCTCCTGACTACAGGCGCCCACCACAAGGCCCGGCTGTGTTTTTGTTTTGCAGTTCAGCCGAGGCCAGGTTTGAATCCGCCACCTTCGGTATATGGGGCTGGCGCCCTACTGGATGAGCCATAGGCGCCGCCCGAAATTTATCATCTTAACCATTTAAACATACAGTAGAATCTCCACAGTTGATCACCTTCCTGCATTGAGCACCTCCCTAACCCTCTGACTCTGAGCACTCAGAAATGAAACCTGCCTACAGGTGGCGTGCAAAGGAATATCTTGCATTGAACACTTAAAGGCGTCTTTCACACCTAATGAAAATCTTGTTTGAATTCCTGAAGGTGTTGTTTGCAGTCAAAAGGTTAAGTTGAACTAATTTTCTTTTTTTTTTGCAGTTTTTGGCCAGGGCTGGGTTTGAACCTGCCACCTCCAGCACATGGGACCGGCGCCCTACTCATTGAGCCACAGGCGCCGCCCAAGTTGAACTAATTTTCATAGATTGGGCCCATACCACATGTACTCCATGGAAGTTCCTTATGTTGACCAGTTCCGGTTTGTTACAGTCCCTTAGGTGGTCAACTATATGATTTGAAATTCAGACTCAGCCTCATTGAAGTGGCTGAGAAAGTTCATCTACCTGGAGGGAAATAGGTTTACAATTCTTGTTCTTTTTCTTTTTGAGACAGAGTCTATGTTGCCCTCGGTAGAGTGCCGTGGCGTCACAGCTCACAGCAACCTCAAATTCTTTTGGGCTTAAGTGATTCTCTTGCCTCAGCCTCCCAAGTAGCTAGGACTCCAGGCACCCGCCACAACACCTGGCTGTTTTCTTGTTGCAGTTGTCATTGATGTTTAGCTGGCCCGGGTCACCCTTGGTGCACCCTTGGTGCAAATTCGAACCCGTCACCCTTGGTGCATGTGGTCGGCACCATAACCACTGTGCTATGGGTGCTGCCCTACACTTCTTTTTAAGGCCCTCACAGCAGATCTAACTCTAAGTTCCCATTGAAAGGAAACTGGATTAAGTGGAAACAAAACAAAACATGTGCAAAGGGTATAAAACACCAGGTGGATGGTGCCTGTGATTTAGCCATTTAATATTTAATTTTTGTATTTTAGAGACACCAGGAAACCTACCGTGGCATTATCTGCTGTGGGTGAGTATTTACTACCCTGGATTGTCTGCATTCCATTGCTTCCTCCATGGCTGGGTCGAATTTTAAGTCCCATGTTGCAAAGGGCTTGCCGTTGGCTGCTCTCAGAACTAGAGTTAGGACTGTCCAGTGTGGGTCAGGAAGTTACTCCAGAATTCAAGGACAAGAACCAAGTTGATTTGTTTGTAAAATTTTTACTGTGGAAAATTTCAAATGTTTATAAAAATGGAAAAAAATGACCTGCCTTGTGTTCATCATCAGCATCAACAATTGTCTTTGTACGTCCAATTTTACTTCATCTTTACCTCCACCCATTGTTTCACTCCCACCATCATCCCTCTTGTGATTTGAAGCAAAATGCAGGTATATCATTTCCTCGACAGATATTTCAGTATGTAGTTGGTAAAAGAATCCCTTTAAAATAAAAAAAAAAGCAACCACAATACCCTACTTAAAAATATCTAACATACCTAAAAATATTGACTGTAGCTCTTTACTATCATGAGATGTCTAAGCAGTATTCAGATTTCCCCAATAGTTCTCTCTCCCTTGCTTTTTTTGTTTTTTTGTTTTTTTGTTTTTTGTTTTACAATTATTTGAAAAATTATTTGAGTTGGAATCCAGATAATGTTCATACTTGAAGTGTTTAATATGTTTCTCATCTTTTTAGGTGGTAGACATCTTTTCCCTCTCTTTTTTGGGTTTGTTTTCCTTTTCCTGCAGTTTATTCATTAAATAAACCAGATTGTTTGTCCTGTGTTTTCTCTACAATCTAGACTATGCTGATTGCGTCCCTGTGGTGTCATTTAATATAGAATGGATGAACTGAGTCTTTGAAATTACTTCCTGATCTACCTGTTTTCATTATTTAGTTGGAGTTGATTGTTTTTGGAATTTTCAATTAGGGTTATTAGGAAATATTGGCACCATATCCTGAGAGCAGAATGTGGGTATAGAACTGGTATAATTTACTCACAGGGGTAAAGCCTAATAACCAGTATTTTGGCATCCTTGATAAAAACATGTATTTTCTGTCTCTTAAATTCTATTCTTTTGTGTCTTCTTACTACAGTCGAATACACATTTGGTGTTTGCTCTAAAATGATTACTCTACATGATTCTTCTGTTTTCCTCTGTCCCCTGTGCCTTCTGTTTAAAAGCATTCAGCATCATGATTATATTAAGCAGCTGGATTATCTGATCTGTGAGGGTAGGGACCACACCTGTCTTATTCTGTGCTATGGACCAGTTTCTTTGTTTGAGCACTGTAGGCATTTGTGCCTGGTTCAAGGAGATGCTTAATACAGTAGTTCCCCCTTTATCCTTAGGGGTTATGTTCCAAGACCTCATTGAATGCCTGAAACATCAGATAGTGCTGAACCTCATATATGCTATCAGTAACTGGACCTGTGGAAAGCTAACCTATGATTAAGGGGAGACTAAATATTTGTTGCATGGATACAGGAATCAAACACCTGTGCATCTCTGCTAAGTGCTCAACAATTCTGTTTATTTAGTCTCTGCCGTGCCCATAGGTGCTTATAGACTGGCTGCCGAGGACATACAACTGAAAAAAGATACAAATGGTCTATAATGCCTAAATTGCATTTCCCTGCCTTTATTTATTTACATTTACAGGTTTCTAAGTTAGATTGGCTTCAGAGGAACCCTAAAAAGGAAGGGGTTCGTTCTCTTTTTTTTTTTTTTTTTGAGACAGAGTCTCACTGTGTTGCGCTGGGTAGAATGCCGAGGCATCACAGCTCACAGTAACCTCATACTCTTGGGCTTAAGCAGTTCTCTTGCCTCAGCCTCCCAAGTAGCTGGGACTACAGGCACCTGCCACAGTGCCCGGCTATTTTTTTGTTGCAATTGTCATTGTTGTTTAGCTGGCTCAGGCCGGGTTCGAACCCACCAGTCTCAGGGTATGTGGCTGGTGCCATAATGACTGTGCTACGGGAGCCAAGCCAGGAGTTCGTTCTTTTAACCCATTTGTTCTAACTGCTTTCTTTCTTGTTATAGGTCCTTCTAAGAAATAGAAGGAGGAGACTTCTTTCCTTTTGGCTCTTCTGAGGTTTCTCAGGGGTGGCCGGCCAACCCTGGGAGAAAAGAGGCAAATGAAAGGATTGTAGACCTGTATAAGCTGCTGAATCTAACATTCCCTGAGCCGGGCAGCCTGGGTACTGTCTGCTGCCCCGGGACTGTGGTCTCCATCTGTCAATGAACACCTTGGTCATGTAGGGAGTCATATTGTGTATGCTCCAGAGTATTCTGTGGGTCTCAGAACTCTTACAGCCTGGGACCTCTGTTTGACCCTGCTATAAAGAGCTGAGTAAAGGGGGTTGGATTAGGGGTTCCCAGAATCCTTTGGGAGCTGTCAGGTTCTGATGGGCCCCCTGCTGAGAAAAGTGTGAACTTACAACTCCTCAAGTAACTGTCAAGAGGAGCTAGTGTAAGCTCTTCCTTCTGACTTTCTCCTCTAGCTGATGTTCTCTCTTGTAAAGAGACCTAATCTCCCTAGTAATGCTCTACCTTGCTTTATCTTCCGTGGTTTCCACCATTTGTTCTTTGTCTTTTAATCTGTTCTTCCTGTTAGTAACCACCATTCATTCTTAGATGACTTCAGATGTCCTATGTCTCAAGGAAAAAGACAAACAGCTTAACCAAAACCAACACAAGGTATTTTTAGGCAGAAACAAGCTGAGTCTCCATTTCCTGTTGGATTCTTAGTCCTTGCTCATCACACACTCTGGACTGAGGTTGCTCTCTGAAGCCCTGGATCTGCTCTCATTTTCCCTAGTAATAAACGCCCAGTGAAAGGGAAAGATGTCAGAGCAATACTATTGTGTGTTGTGTGAGCAGGGACAAGAAGAGGCAGGAAGAGCACCATCACTTTGGTTCTGGTTTAACACCATTAACTTGATTTATTAAGAATCAGCTAAAAGTGCTCCTATGTCCCAGTTTTCTATGTGTCTCAGCCCTTTCTGGCATCTCATGTTATTCCTCCTGTCATAAGTTTCTCTTTTGTCACTAACGCTACTTCTCTGTATTGGCAGAGTGGGAAAAGGACTGAGTGCACAGTGCCAAGGGAGTTCTCTTGGCCTGACTCAGCGTGGTAGCAGTGGCTGTGTCTGATGCTGCCCTTGGGGAGATGAGATTTGAGGGTGTGTGTAACCTGTAAGGCAGAATTGGCCAACAGTAGGGCTTATTCCACATCTGACCTTCAGCTTAAGGCTGTGTTTTTCCAAGACTGTCCCTCAAAAAAAAAAAAAAATAAATAAATAAAATAAAAAATAGAACAGAGCTTGTGTGAGAGCTGAGGCTCTTCTGGTTAGTGGTTAGGAGAGGTCAGGTTGCGTGACAAGTCAATTAGCAGCCAGCAGCGACTTGCTCAGCTACTGCTTTGTAAGAATGGCAACTTCCTGCTGATTCTGCTCAGAGTAACCTGTAGATTTTCTTCCTGAGATTACTTCCTCAATTAGGTGACTCTGATCCTGTGCCCACGTGTTAATTCATTTACTTTTTGGCTTCGTTTTATCTGCCATGGTGGAGTTGGTGTAGTCATAGAAACATGAAGGGTTCTCTGCTTATTTAACCAGAACTCATTATCCGACTCCCCTGGTTGTACTGCGCTCTACTTCCGACATCACTGAGGGCAGCAGCTTTCTTCCCTTGATTTTTCTTTGCAGCGGGTGCCTCCCAGGTCAAATGGAATAAAAAAAATGCTAACTGCCTTGCCACCAGCCATGACGGTGATGTACGGATATGGGATAAGAGGGTGAGTAATCTCTTTTTTCCCCCTCAGTTGGTCTTTGGTCCATCCACAGGGTGCGAAGAATGTGCTATGTGTCCCAGGACTTGAGAGTCCAGGGGACCCTGTGCAGCCTGGCCATTTTAAGATCGTAATGCCAGCTTATGTTTGCTTCTCAATCTAGTTAATGTTGAAGGAAGACAGGAAGTGAGGCATTATGATCAGTGGTTTAGAAAATGAACTTGGCCTGATCTATGTTAGAGTCCCATTTTGCTGCCTCCTCACTATGACACCAGGAGCAATGCTCTAGAATAGAATGCTCAATAGGCTTCTTCTCCCTGGCTTTTTGCAAAGTGAAAACTAATTCCAGGGCGTCTGCCATCCTGAATACTTCTGACATAGATCACGAGCAGGATATTCATTATGCTCAAATCCCCTCTTGGAAGTCTAGACACCCTACCAGCCTCAAAATAGCCTGCAGATAGATCAGGTGTCCTCGCTGTGGCAGCCCATGTATTCATAAGCATGAAAAGGGTGTGGGTCCCAGGCTGCGGCTGTAGTGCAGAAGTTTGGTATATTGGCTCCCCACCTTACCTCCAGGCATCTACTTGGTAATGCTTAGACTAGTCATTCAGAGTGTGAATACCGGTGTGAATGCTGGTGTAATACTGCTTCCTGCTTTGTGAGACCTTAGGCAGAGATCCTCAGCCTTCAGGGGGAGGGCTCATCCAAGGGTGTCCTCACAGTAAAGTCTGAGCTCTGCTTCTGGCTGCACTGCTCCCTCGTCTTCTCAGAGGGGCGTTGCCAGACATATGGAAGAGAAGAAGGAACTGGAGACGAGATGAGGGTGGCTGATCTGCTGGATTGGCTCATTACCCACAGGGGAGGCATGTGCTGGCTGAGGCCTCTGCCCTAGGTGGCTCCCAGCTGAGAGGGTGATTTCATAGAGGGCGAACAGGTGCATCTTCTCTGCTTTACTTTTATCTTCTGTTACTTTATTTATTTATATATTTTTTATTTTTATTTTTATTTTTTTTGAGACAGAGTCTCACTCATTGGTCCTGGGGTAGAGTGCTGTGGTGTCATAGCTCACAGCAGCCTTAAACTCTTAGGCTCAAGTAATCCTCTTGCTAGTAGGATGAGAGTAGCTGAGACTACAAGCACCCACCACAACACGCAGCTAGTTTTTCCATTTTTAGTAGAGACGGGGTCTCACGTTGCTGAGGCTGGCTTTGCACAGTTGCTAAAGCTAGTTTTGCACTCCCGAGCTCAAGCAATTCACCCGCCTTGGCCTCCCAGAGTGCTAGGATTACATGCATGAGCCACCATGCCCAGCCTCTTCTGTACCTTTAGACTCACCTGGTAACAGCTATCTTTCCCTTCTCTTTATTTCTAAATTAGTGACTGCTTTTATTCATCTCGTCACTCGAATAGCACTTTCTAGTCTTCTGGTTAGAGACTAGGAAACTAATAACTAGTAATACTAACTTCTCTCAGCAAGCCTTTTTATCTATTATGTTGAATGAATTTTAGCTTTTTTGTTTGTTTGATATTGATACTTTGGGCTTCTGCTCAAGTGGGTTGTAGAACTTGCTGGTCATATTTTCACTTCTCTGGTACTTTCTGGGGTCAAAGTAGCACTGATGGCACCAAGCACCACAGGCCTAAACAATGCAGTGTCAGTAATAACACTGGATTTTTGTTCAAATTCATGTATAGCTAATACTAACATTTACTAAACACTTACTACGCACAAGTGTTATTCTAAGAGCTTTATTTATTTATTTATTTATTTTTGAGACAGAGCCTCAAGCTGTCACCCTGGATAGTGTGCTCTGGCATCACAGCTCACAGCAACCTCCAATTCCTGGGCTCAAGCGAGTCTCCTGCCTCTGCCTCCCAAGTAGCTGGGACTACAGGCGCCCGCCACAACGCCTGGCCATTTTTTGGTTGCAACCGTCATTGTTGTTTGGTGGG
>CAUYRH010069731.1:0-19716 GCA_963574655.1 Perodicticus potto | reverse complement strand
GCATTGCAGTCTACAGGCAGAATTTCTTATTCCTCAAGGAAACTTCACTTCTCCACTTAGGGCCTTTCAACTGGTTGGAATTAGCTCACCCAGGTTGTCAGGATAATCCTTACACTTGATTATAGATGTAGACCACATCTATAAAATACCTTCACAGCCACACCTAGGTTAGTGTTTGAGTGAATACCTGGGTGTTATAACCTAGTCAAGTTGACACATACCACTCTTCATAACAGTGCTTATCTGCACATCTGCGAAGCAGCAAGATGTGCCTGACTCACTTTATCATGTGTGATAAACAAAGATCTAGTCTGTGAGTATTTCTTTGATGATTTTCAATGGGGATGAGAGAGCTAGAGGAGAAGAAGCACAGGGGTTTCCTTTGTGCCTGCACATTTTCTCTAAAAAGTAACTATTGTAGTATTTGTTTTTGTTTATTGAATTATTTGGAAAATTCCCCAGATTCAATATTTTCTAGAAGAGAAACACTGGTTAAATTATTCATAGTCCTGCTTTCTAAGAATAATTAGATCACCTACTGCCTACATGAGCTAGGAGACTGTAACACCAAAATTTGAGAATTTATAATGTGCTATGTGCATTTTTCCTTGACTAATCTAGCCTGTGCTTGGAAAGGGAAATAGGATCAACTCTCAAAACAATTTATGAAGTATGTTTTACTTTGATGGGGACTGAGATTTTAGAAAAGTCAATCAAGGAAAGACATATTGACAGGTTGACATCTGAATAAACATGAGGTAGAAATGCAGAGGGGAGCCATGGAAATATCTGGGTAAAAATTATTTCATCAATGTCCCAATGGAAGGAGCATATCTTGTATGCTCTGCCAAAAATGAGGTAGTATTATAGCTAGAGGGTCATTAATGAGGGGATAGTGGTGATGTGTGAGGTCAGTGAGATAAAGGAAAGCTTGATTTGTGCGAATGTGCAGGTCTCATGGTTAATTTGATTATTTTTCAATTAACCTCTCTTCCCTACTTCTGTTAGAGGAAATACATTCTTGCCCACATGATGATGGCATGACAATGTGACTGGAATTGTGGCCAAGCTATTGAGCTACTCTGCTCTCCTTTTAATGAGCCTGTGCAAGGAGTGTAATTAGAGAGGCCTTCCCCTACTTTCTTGTGATTCATCACTTCCACCTAGAGGCTATATCAGGCAGCACCCAGCCCGTGACTGAGCACTAACACTGTCACTTTTTTGCGCAATGCAAGTCCCCTTGGACTCAAGGAGCCTGCATTGATCTGTCTGAAACTTTCTTGCAACTCCACTGTAAGCTGAGATCTTTGCTACCTATTTCTTATCCCATTCTCCTTGCACATTTGTCATACCTTCTTGCTAATACTTCCTCCTCCCTTGTCCTGCCCTGGCCTTTCCCCACTGAATCTTTTGGATGTCTAATCCCTTTATAAAATCTGTCTGGGGGAAGATCTAAACTGACACACCTGACATGGATTCATATTGTTGTATTGTACTTCCTGCACTTTGATTTTGGCTTGTCAGGCGGCATGTACTAGCTAAAAATAAGATATTCATGAGGCAGAATTGGACCCGATCTGTAGCTTGAACCAAGTGCAACTAAGACTACCACTATCAAAGTTATAGGTGTAAATAGAGCATTGTTAAGCTATTGAGATTTGGCATAGTTTGTAACAGAGCATGATTGTGACAAAAGATAATATTTACACATAGTAAATTTTTTGCTTTTCATCTAAACTAGATGTAAAACCACTATAGAGTTTAGAACACAAGATGTCATAATCTTAATGACAGTATTTTGACAGGTTCACTTATTATTATGTTGATAATAAATGGAAAGTGTTTATATAAAGGAAAAAAACATGTAAATCCATTATTTGCCTCTGAAATAATCCAATCAAGAGAAAATGATGGTTTTGACCAAGGTGAAGAGAAGTAGATTTTTTTCAAAGGTAGAAAAGGCAGAACATCTTGATTAGACGATGTGTAACGTGTAATAAAGAAGAAACAATGACACCAATGGTTTTGATCTGAGCAAGGGGAACAATTAAGTAGTCTTACTGTGAGACGAAACAAGTTAAAATCAGGCTTTATAGATCTTTGAACTTTTCATTGCATTCATGTGTCTCTATCATATTTCAGCCAACCTCTCAGGTATTTTCTAGGCCTTATTATCACCAATAAATATATCACTCTGGAATCTAGATTTTGGCACATTCTATGCTAGATAAATATTCTTATTTTTCTAATTCACTGGATCTAGCACACCATTTCAAAAATGTTTTAGTGTCATCATAGTGTTTTATTCACCCTTATAACATAGAGCATTGTGGTTTTTTTCCTAAAACGATTCTCAATGTAAACTTTCCTCAGGGATAATAATCACCCACCTGGAGAATCCTTAATCCTGGTTTTCTACAACTGTTCTCACCTAAGGCTACCTCCCCTCCCATGCTCAAGTTCATTGCTCCTGCAATTTTTCACATTATCTACCAAGTAGCCAGTTTCTGCTTTGCTACTATTAATAAATCATTTCCATCAGCAATTAAGCCTCAGTAGATCCATGTACCTCCTTCTAAGCTAGTATGAAATATCTCCTTCTCTCTCTACTACCAAGGATGTTCCATGGGTGGGGATACAGGTCAAAACAAGTAAATGAGGACTTGATGCCACCCAGACAACGGCCTTGGTCCCATGAGTCCTGGGTTTCAAAGCTCCCTTATCCTCTCACATAGAAAGAGCCCCAACTGCAGTTTAGGGGCCTCTGATTCCTATAGAGCAGGTAAAATCTTCTCCTGCTGCAATACCATTGTGTCTTTCAAGTCAGTTTATTTAAACACTGACAACTGTGACTGTTCATAGATGTGAACTTGGAGCTATAATGATGTGGCATAGTTTATTGGAGATTCAGCTATCATATCAGTATGATGGAAATGGTAATATAACCTCAAAGGGTTGTTGTACAGATTAATTGTCCTCATGCATAGAATAAACTTTTTAATTTATTTTAGAAATATCTATTTAGAATTTACTATGTTTATATTTCTGCAGAACACATGACCAATGCCTATAGTGATCATTGTTCAGCTTTAGCTTTGGGAAACATAGTGAAATAGATCAATGCCTATCAAAAGAAAGATAAAAAGAAATGGACATGTAGGCAGGGAAAGATAGATATTACAAAGTGAGGACCATGTTCTCAGAAATATCTCATTTTGAAATGTAATCAGATGCAAATTAATTCAAGCACCCAAATAGCAATTATTTTTCAGTGTTTAACACAATACAAAAATGTGCAAATACTATGGCTAGTATATGAGACTCAGAGCACATGTAAACATTTTTACAACCAATAGAATAAAGTAGAACTCGTAAAAGTAGGCACTCATGTTGGAGATTCATGACCAAGTTTGATCTATTCAAGTTATGAAATTATTATTTAAAATGTAAATGAATTAACATAATTCTCCTCATTAATATTAATATAATTTAAAATAAAAGAAAAAGTATATATTGATATTCACAGAAAATGCATTTAATAAAGATCAAATTTCTATTTTAAGTTAGTAATAAACTAGAATTCTCTTGGCATGATAATGACCAAAACTTCATGCTTAGTTTGGAACATGTTGAACTACTCCACTTTGGAAAACAATTTAGCAATCATCTTAAAATAAAAAATGTGCATAAACTACGCACACACAGTAGTCATTGCTGCTTAATATTCTTCAGAGATAAATGTGATGTGGCCAGTTCACATGATAGAGTTCAATATATGCCAAGAACAAAACCCACAACATGGTTCTAAGGAAAGTAAGAAATTTAATCAATTACATTTCTGTTTAATACAAATGTTTCCAGGCCAGTTTGAGAGTCAAAATATTGCTACTTAAATTATATGAAATGAAGGCTCTACAGTTTCTTCCTTTATTTGGAATGCTGATGATTAATAATGTCATATACAAACCTGATTATAGAAAAATTATATATTGCAAATGTGGTAGGTTTTTGAAAAATTTTTGATACGTGTAATATTTTAGAGAAAAGATTAGCAAATAGTAAATCATGAATAGGTTAGTGTTAGTAAGCCACAAAAAAATCTCCACTGCCACATACATAATCTTCATTTTTTTTAACCAGACATGTTAAACAAATGAACATTTTTAGCTCTTTTATATTTTTCCATAATAAGGATATACAATAAACTGTCATAAATGTTAGGCCTGAAGATGGAGCATTCACCATACTTAGTGACCATGACTGTTTCCTAGGTTTTATTCTCATAAACATCCTCAGGGTTCAAAATGGGAATTACTAATAATTAGGTCCTCACAGAACATATGTTCAACAATCATAATAATTCTAAATAACTATTGTCCCTCAGTGTCTAGTATTTTACCCAAAATGCATTTGACTTCTGAAACTGGGGTCTTATTAGCACTGTCAGTTTATAGCATACCAACTACTGCTAGTTCACCCCTCTGAAAGTTCTCTGTCACTTTACTCTTGCAAAACACTCTTGTGTGCACAAATTTAACAGCATGGAGGACTTCGTTACTTGCATCATAATCTGTTTTCATATTTCTTCTACAATTTTTTAATTAAAAAGGATAAAAAAGAAAGCAAATACTGATGGTGGGATAAGCTTTGATTTTTGCTCTTCCATGAAGAATGTACCAGTAAAATCTTGGTATGTTTATATTTTCTAAAGCTGGCAAATATTTTCTGCATATATGTATATATGTATGTGTATATTACTTGAATAAGGCAGTGATTATGCAATATGCTTATAGAAATGAGTTAGGGATTTATGATTTAAATTATATCTTGCTGATTATCATCATACCTCCAGACCACCAGCAAAAACAATTTATCTTCCCAGTAGGAAGACACAGATGTATTTAATACCTACAAATATTTCAGGAGACTTTTTATACGGATTCTCATTTTTTCTCTAATGACAGACAGCTCACAGAGTTGGCATTATTAAGACATAACAATTCTGACAGCTGAAGAAACTGAGTTTCCAGGAGTCTAAGTAACTTGACGGAGGTCTCTCTGCCTCTCAGGGTCCCCTTCTATCTCAACTCATTGTCACCAAAAATGTTCTAAAAATAATTGGAAGTGAGGAGATGGAAGTAAAACCTTGAGAATTTTAGGAGATTGGAGGCTAGGAAAAAGTGTAATTTAAGACTCTGTGCAAAAGAAGGTAGTAATAGAACAGAACTTTTTCATGATATAAATCTCGGTATGTCAATCAGCAAGTACATGTTACAATTCTACTCTATTCTAGGACAATGTTGGGCTGCCTGGTAGATAGCACAGATATATAAAGACTGTCTCTGACCTCAGGGTGTGTATACATGATATGATGAGGAAAGACTAGTAAAAACAGACAATTGATAATTCAGAGCATGATAAATCAATTTGGTTGGACATAAAATAAATGTTACATGTTCAATTAGGGTAATATATGAATTGCCCTCTGCAAATAAAACTTTCACATCAATTGCTCTTTGCTATGTCAACAGATATAGAATTTGATGAGTGGCGAAGCAAACTAAATGTTTGACATTCAATTAAATAATAGAAAAAATTCCCTTTGGAAAGACTAAAGACTAATATTGCTATTCAGCCATGTGTTTAGGAAATATTTAACTTTTCTTGACTAGAGGGTTTCTAATTACCAACTGGGTGTCCAGCAATTCAATTCAGTTCTAACACCAGCTTCCAGAGTTAGAGCAGACCCCACGTTAAGAGCTGAGAACCACAGCCCCCACCTCAGCAGCTAGTCAAAAATGGGGTGTCCTGAATCCCCATCTATCTGCTGAAAGAACTGTAGGTTCAGGGGTTCCCACAATTCTCCATCAGTTTCTATGATTTTCTAACAGAACTCACAAAATTCAGGAAAACATTTAACTATTACCAATTTATTGTAAAGGTCACAACTCAGGAACAGCCAGATGGAAGGGGCACACAGGGCAAGGTGTGGAGGTGGGAGAGTGTAGCCCTTCCATGGCCTGTCCAATGCACCACTGATCTGGTTCCTTGATGTGTTCCCCAAAGCAGAAGCTCACAGAACTTGGGCCTTTAGGGGTTTTTAATGGAGGTTTCATTATGTAGGCACAATTGATTAAATTTTTGGTAACTGGTGAGTGGCACCTGTGGCTCAGTGGGTAGGGTGCTGGCCCCATATACCGAGGGTGGTGAGTTCAAACCTGGGCCCCGCCAAACAGCAAAAAAATAGCCAGACATTGTGGCAGGCATGTGTGCTCCCAGCTACTCGGGAGGCTGAGGCAAGAGGATCGCTTAAGCCCAGGATTTGGAGGTTGCTGTGAGCTGTGGATGCCACTGTACTTTACAGAGGGCAATAAAGTGAGACTCTGCCTCTTAAAAAAAAAATACTGGTCATTAGTGGTAGTGATATCTAGAGGGTCACTTAGAATCACCTCATTAGCATAAATTCAGGTATGGTTGAAAGGTCAGTCTATGAATAAAATAAGATTCTTCTACCACTTGGGAAATTCCAAGGGTTGTAGGAGCTTGGTACCATTTCAGGTACAAAGAACAAATATTTTTTTATACCACTTGACTGAATGAGAAATTATTTAAATCAACTCTGTATTGTCAAAGTTATCAAACAATGTCTTCAAAAACATTCAAAGCTTAGAAGATATTATTTTGGATAGATAATAAGAGAAAACCATGGCTTTTGGAGGCAGGCAGATGTATTTATATTTTAGTTTGAGAACAAGGTTACCAGTTCCTACCCCATTCAAGTCAGTATACGTCTAGGAAGATACATAATTTTTCAGAGGCAAACTTTTTTTTGTTACTAAGTTTTTGCCTCTTGGCAATTTTCATGGAGTGAAAACTTTAAACACCAAACTGGTAAATTAAGAAAATGTATATTTTCTGCGGGGGGACAGAAGGGGAGGGGAGATGTCAGATCGAGGGACGATGAATGGTGGGATCACATTTATGGTGCATATTGCAAGGGTACATGTCAGATCTATTAAGTATAGACTATAAATGTCTTAACACAATAATTAAGTAAACAAGATGAGATATATATTAACCAGTGAGATGTAAGCATTCCTAATTGTATATGAAATCAGCACATTTTACCCTATAAATGCATTAATGTATACAAAAAAAGTAAAACAAAATAAAATAAAATAAAATGTATATTCTATAATATACATGCTATTCTGGATAAATCTCTGTACATTTCTCTCTGTGTCTATACTGAACTGAGCACAGATATTTTTCACATTTTTGTAGACATCTAAGTTTACCAAATTATAGTGAAAATCTTTCTTTTACCCCATGTGACAAGTACCTAATTGACTAAATACTTTCCACCTAATATAGTTTTTGAGGTTTAAAGTAGGAGGGTTAAAGAAAGAAAGGTAACAATCTTAGGACAACAAAATTTGTCTTTTTTATTGTTTTCTCATTATCATTTTTATGGATACTTTTTATCATGTGAGTCTCACATTTTAAAACAGATGGGGCAGCGTAATGACCTTAATAAAACTCTTGGTTTAGAGGTTCATAGATCCTAAATTCCATTAAAAACTGCCTATCATTTTTAATATCATTTTATACTTTATCCAAAATATCTGTAAAAAAAATCACATAAACCTTCAGAAAGGTAACTTATTCATGTCTTGTGCTCACAAGTTTGAAGGGAGTAGAAATTCTAAAAAATATAAGACTGTGTTGTGAAAGGTGGAGTTCTTACGGTCTGCTTATTTGCATGGCCAGGTGAGGAGGAAGTCCACATCCAGGAAAAGGCTCAGTTTCAACCAGGATTGAGAGTCTTGCTTGAGAGATTGAGTGTCAGGATGCCGAGGGCTGAATAGTTTGGGCTAAGATAGAGTAGAATCAAAAATAATGAAGAGAAGCAGAATAAAACACATTCAATCAGAAAATTAATTGGAATAAGACCTGTACCAGATGGCTCGGTGCCAGTACAACAGTGGTTATCGCGCCAGCCACACGCACTGAGGCTGGTGGACTTGAACCCCGTGAGGGCCAGCTCATCAACAATGACAATTGCAATAAGAAAATAGCCGGACGATGTGGCCAGCACCTGTAGTCCCAGCTACTTGGGAGCTTGAGGCAAGAGAATCACTTAAGCCCAAGAGTTTGAGGTTGCTGTGACTGTGACATAGTAAGATTCTGTCTCAAAAAAAAAGACCTGTACTAGAAATTTCATGAGCAGATTCAAAAGCTGACACCCAAGACAACCAAACCCAATGAACACCTGAGAAAACCAAAGATGTACAGGGTGAGTGTCAGGAAGGAATCCCTTAGAAAGTATCCAAAATCCTCACTGGCAAAAGTTAATTATCTGGAATAGTTTATTGCTGTCTAATTCTTGAATTTTAACACATGAGTGGATTGGCACAACCAACACCAAAGTTGAGAATGCAGAAAAACCCGTTACTCCTCAAAGTTCTCTCATGTTCTCACTGCTCCTGCGAATTCAAATACTCTCAAGAAGGATTATCAAATGTTAATAACCCTGTACCAGTAAGGTATTGAGTATGTAATTTTCTCCTAAGGAACATTCCATATATATGTGGTTTCACCAATGAACTTAAAGAAGAAATAATGCTTATCTCACATAAACTCTTCTAAAGAGTTAAAATGCTAATAACTATGTCCTGTGACTCAGGAATTACAGTGCCCATTCTATGCTTTGGAAAGTTTTAATGCACCCTGAAGAATGAGTATGTCCCTGTTTGAGGCTATTTGAAAAGTTCAGTGGGGCCTGAGTAGATTTTGATCAAGAAGAAAATTTATGTTTAACAGGATAATAGATTTGTAGTAACACTTAGGCCATATAGTAGGGCCATCTAGTTCCCAGGATAACTATGTATCAGATGCTTTTGTATAACTATAGGTGGTTGTTTGAGGCTTTCATGGCCAAGGATGATCATATACGCCTTGCCGTATGAAAGCATTTGAATTTGCTTCCCTCACATTCAAACATCACAATAAAATGTGAAACACCTATTTGTCATTTGGTGTGTGGCATCTATTTAAAAGGACATTAAGATATTTATTAAAAGCCAAATAAAATCTACTTCCTATAATACCAATTTTGTTTGTTTATTCATTCACTAATCATGAATGAAACACATACTATGTGCCAAAGTCTCTTCCAGGTCTAGAGATACTGTAGGATTAAAAAAAGACACAAAACTCTGCCTCTAAGGAACTTAATTTCTAATGGTGGAACCAGGAAACAAACAAAACGTACTGTTTTTAGCAAATTAGTTGGTAATAATTCTACATCACAATGCAAGCAGCTTCTACAGTTGGCTCATGTGGGATCATCGCATCACAGACTGAGGCAGTCCAACTGAACCTTATGAAAATTCAATCATTCAGAAGAGAAGTCCAATTATTTCACAGCCCCTTACACAGTTTATTTACTTATGCCAGCAATCAGAATTCAGTAACTGAAATCATCAGGGACTTTACAAGCGACATGGATTAATTTAAAAAATGAATTCTATATAGTCAGTTCCTAATAATTAAATAAGTTTGAAATCATGACAGAAATGCCTATGAGGAAGGAAGAGGGCACACATTAACGTGGGTATAAAAGGAGACAAAATCTGAGACTCTGATGAATGTAAGTTCCCTCGTGTATGAATTTTCCCCAGGACAGGAAGGCAAATCGGTTTTATTTTTTGTCCCAACCCTGAGTACTGGGCACTGGCTGCCTGGTGCCCTGTGTTTGAGGAGCCCAGCTACGGTTCAAATGTTTGCACGGGTTGTGTAAAGCCTGACTCTTAGGGTGGTGTCTGGCAAGGCCATCCCAGCCTGGGTTGGACAAAGATTTCTCACGGCAAGGGTGGAATAGTAAATAGGAAAAAGCTTATTTTATTTTTTCCAAGAAAGAATGAAAGAGAAAGAGTAAGAGAGAGGACAGAAAGGGACTGGCCACAGGACAGGAAGGAAGGAGTGAAGGTGCTAGACCCCCACGGCAGCCCAGTGTTTAATTAAAGGGCATTACTTTTATTTTTTCTCTGCTTTAGCCTACTGATAACAGGAACAGCTGTGAGGCTGTTGCAAGTCTTCTTTATTTTGTTCTGTTTTCTCTGTGAGGTCAGCTGATGTGAGTCTTTGGCATTTGGTTTTTAGCAGGAACTGAGGCAGAGATCTAGGGTGGGGAACTCACACCCCTGCTGTTGTTCAGGGCTCCTTAAGGCTGAAAAAAACAAAGCAAAACATAACAAAAACAAAAAAACTCTTTTTTTTTTATTTTTACAATGTGCTGACTTCATATACAATCTGAAATATTTTCATTGAACTATTTAACATAGACTTCATGGCCTTTTAATCACTATATGAAGACATTTATTTAAAAAACTCTGGAAGAAAATGAAACTCTTGGGGATAATGAGGCTACAAGTGTTTCAATGAAACAAACCATGGAGGGTAGTTGTGTTGTGAGTTTTCTTTTCAAAGGGGCAATTATGTGCTGTGAGCTTATTTTCCTTACTTTCTGTTTGATGGGGGTATTTTCCTTTCAGAGAGTGATATGACCACAGGCAATTGGAAAGGCTTTATCTGGCAGGCCTCAGGGGGCCAGGTAGGAGGGTAAACTGCTCTCCCTGCTACATTCGTCTTTGTGCACAAGGCATCAGTCTCTGAAGGGAGCTGCAGCAAGATCTAAGGCCTTTTGGGCTGGTGTAGTCCTTTGCATATTTGCATTCCCAGCCTTGGCACCTTCATTTTTAGGTATTTTCACCCAGGTCTTTGGGCAGAGGGGATGGTAGGAGAATCTAAGAAACCAGACTCTGACCCAGTACCCAGTACTTTTCCAGTCCCAGTATTCCCTGCCCACCCTGGTCTCTACTCCATTCAAATGCAAGGGCTTTTGTTTGGGCTTCCTTCAACAGTTAGACACTCCCCACCTGACCTTGCACTGGAGAGCTCTTTCGTGGAGACATGGAGGAATATAAAATGACAAGAGCGGGGGTAGTGGGCACTTTTTCCAGTTTTAGCTTCTTGCTTACACTCTTGTGATAAGTGTTTAAAGCTTCATATTTACTTTCATTGTGGCTTATTATTTTTTCAGTCGGCTACTGCAACAGCCAACAGCTTCTCCAGCTCAGCCGAGGTCCTGACAGTATTTCACAGTGTGAGGCCACAACTCCCTTGGGCACACAGTAGTACCTTTTTCCGTGGCCTGCCTGGACCCTGGGTTGACTAGTCCCAGCATCTGACCCTGTCAGGTGCACCATGAAGGTGGCCTGCCCACCTATCTCGCATTGCTTTGGCTTCCCCTTTACGCCTTTATGTCTGAATTGTGTGGCTCTAGTGGGAATTCTCACCCACGGTTCCTCTAAGCCAACCCTACCTAAAGTCAAGCTCATCTGAAAGGAGACCTAGTGCCCTTGCTAAGTTCTAGCCATGAAAATGAGGGAAAGGTGATGTAGCAGGGAAGAGAGAGCTAGCGCTGTGGGACACCAGGCTCACAACAAAATGATTCCAGACCGCCACCTGTGATCACTCAGGAGGCTTAAAAGTGCCCTGGGCTCTCTATTCTAAGGGCTGTTGACCCCTGTGCATGTAGCTCTATGCCAAGAAGTAAGAGTGACTTTGTTTCCTAGACCTCAGGCAAAGTCACAGATGGGAAATGCTGGGGTGGTGATTACGTAGATGTGGGTAGGGAATATTCTGTAATTACTATCTCTGGACTATGAAATAAAAGAATGCCTTCATAAATGATAAACCATTGGCTTTGTAATCTTGGCCTCACACCCAAACTGAATGTCCAGACTTGTCCCTGAGTAGCAATGTGACTCACACAAATTATTTATTTTAATGCCTAAGTAATTGATAATTAAATAAATTAATGTATTTAAAGATTCTAGACTCTCCACAAGCCTCCCAATAGTCCTACCAATAGGCATAGAACAGATATTCAAGAAAAGGGTACCTTCCTCTCCTCAGAGAAAGATAGTGCTGGGGCTCGGAAAACAAGACCCCAAAATGAAGGCCTCAGAAGCAGCTCTGACCTTCTCCAGTCCTCCTATGTCCGTCTGCCCTTCATTCTTCTCCAAGACTAGGCATAAAAGCTATAAAACGTCTCTTTCCCCAAGGCCAGTCATAGTCCAGAACCCTTCTTCATCCAAGCCAGACATAGAACCTAAAAATATTACTCTAATTTTATCCTCACTAATTATGGTGAACAATGATCATAAAGAACATCACTAGGTCACAGTCAAGGGAGGGTAAAATGGGGACTTCGTGGGAGGGACCAGCCTTCTAATACTGGGTTGAATGGTTGCCTGGGTGGGGAGTTCATTGCTGGAGCATCAGAAAGATCTGAACTCTACAAAATTTACAATATAGGTATATTTCATAACCCCCAAACAGGAAACACAACTGGGATTCAAGAGAGATTAAAAGAAAAATAAAAAGACACACCTCACACAGTTTAGAACAATAGCATCTATTCTGTCTTTTTTCTACTGGGGTTGCACGATCTGTCTATTTCTCTCAAGCTCCTAATTCTGTGCATTTCTCTTCGCACTTCAAGTAAAATGAGTTTCTCAGCTGCATTGGAATATCTCTTCCATTTACCCACTTAGGAAAGACTAAATGCAAGTAGTCTATACATCTAAATTATCAGCTATATCAGATTGAGTCAGCCTGGATCAGATGCCCAGGTGGCTGCATTATGTAACTGCAGGGGCAGCTTGCCTGTGGCTGTGGAAGGTCCTGGGAGAGGACATGAACACACTCTCTGAGAAATGAATGTAGTAGAGGCAGGAGGAAAAATGGGCACCACTACCAGAAAAAGAGCATCGGTACTTCATCTGCTATTAACTAGTTAGGCACATATTATTTTTTTTTTACCTTGGTTCTCAATGAAAGGCAATGTGTTGGTCATACTTGTAATACACTAAAGAAAAAATAAACAACAGTGAAAATTACCATAACACAGGGGTAGCATTTTTAAATAGGAACTGTTAACCGGTTAAAGATGAGGATAGGGAAAGCTTTGAGGAAGTCACGCACACCACTTAATGGTGTTTCAGTCAACAATAAACCTTGCATACAACCATGATGCAATGACATTATAATGTCATATTTAGCTGTTTTCTTTTCTATGTTTACAGACTAAGGCTCATCACTGGATGACCACTGCCTGCAGTACCGGGATTTGCTGTGCAGGATTTTAGCCTAGAGGCACTAGGCTATCCCTTAGGTATGCAGTGTAAGTGCATATTCTGTGATGTTCACCCAAGAAAATTGAGCAACAGTGCATTTCTCAGAAAGCCCCTTTGTTAAGTGACATATGACCATATATTATTGAGAAAATGCTAAGCATACATTTGGAGAAAGGATGGTTTGCCACCAGCGCAAATTGTGGTTATCTTAAAATCAGCCTCGTCTTCCGTCTGATCCAAATCTTGATGTTACCTTTCAGAAAAATCATACCACTGCATCAAGGCCAAGGATATACAAATGCAGTCGTCTTCAGAGAGCTCAGAGATCTCTATGTACCTATTAGAAAAACAAATACAGTTCTGCAAGAGTATCCGCCTTATCATCCTGTTGTCGCATGTGTTGACAGACAAATACATGTATAGAAATATATATAGTAGGAATTAAATTGTATCCTTTACATCCTACTTTTATACCCAACGAATGTTCTTTTCATGTGTATTACGTGAGCGAATTATAAAACACAATTCAATTCCTACTTAAAACAATATGTATGTGGTATAAATATGCTATATCTTTGTAAATGAGTATCTATGTGTATAAAATAAAATCACATGAACAATGAACATTTCAATCTCCAAAAAAAAAACTTGAAATATAACATTCAAATGACTTTCCATAATAGTATCTTCAATTCAAGGCAGTCCTGGGGATCTCAATTGTCATAAGATACTTGGATATTCTGGGACATTAAGAACATAGTCTTTTGTTATTACTTAACTTTTTTTAATGTTAAATACTTAATGTTAAATGTAATCTTATCTTTTAACACTTGTAAGTAACGTTTTTTATTGTCCTAATTTTTCCAAAATACTTACTTTTGATATTTTGTATTAATTCCACATTATCTATTATTAACTTATTATGTTCTTCCTTTACTGAGCTCTTTCTTGTGGCTTTCATAAAATTATTTTTATATATTAAAGCTTTATATGGAATCCCTAGTTCCTAAGTCCCAAAATTAAATATAAATCATTTATAGATATGGATAACCTGTTGAAAAAACTTGGGCTATATATCTAATATTTTGGTAGGTAGTTTTTAAATTGTATTTATTTATTTGTTTATTATTATTATTATTATTGTTATTATTTTTAGACAGAGTCTCACTATGTGGCCCTTGGTAGAGTGCTGTGGCATCACAGCTCACAGCAACCTCAAACTCTTGGGTGTAAGCAATTCTCTTGCCTCAACCTCCCAACTAGCTGGGAGTACAGGCGCCTGCAACAATGCCCAGCTGTTTCTTTTGTTATTGTTGTCATTGTTGTTTAGCAGGCCCTGGCCAGGTTCGAACCCACCAACCCCTGTGCGTGTGGCTGGCGCCCTAACCACTGAGCTAAAGGCACCGAGCTGGCAGTTTTTTAATTGTCTTTATTTTGTAGATGTAATTTCTACAAATGTACAGATTTTTTTTACAAATGTTCTACAAATGTACAGATTTTTTTTCCCCAAAATTTTATTTGTAAGACACTTGTCAAAAAATATTATAGCACTCAAATTTTATTTAAATTGCTATATTCATTCTTAACTTCACTAAATTTTATTATTGACTGTAGGTATAAAATTTCTGTTTAATTATATTGATTGAGATTGCCTTATGTCCCAATATAAACTGATGGTATTGGGGTTAGCAAGTGGACAGTTACAGATATATAAAAGGCGGGTTTATGAGCATCACAGGAATTTGAGTAATGACCTTGCTACCTGAAAAGATAAAAATCATACTGAATTGAGAAAGGGAATAATAATAACTGTTGATAATCAAATGGTTGCACTCACAGATAAGGCCACTGGCAAAGACAACATAAAACAATGTTTCCCCTACGGCCACACTATACCCACAAAATTGCTTCATGAATGTACTCAGTTCAGGGCTGACCCTCACCTCTTTTATTTCCAAATCACCCAGCATAAGCTCAGACTCCATAAAAATCTTCCTCCTCCTGAAATGCACCATGATTCTTCTTGCCCTTTCTCCCTTGTCACAGCAACTTAATAAAATCAAGTCTGTTTAACTACAGGTGTGTTCCTGGTGCTCTTTATTTGATGGCTTACCACCCCAAATTCCATAAAGGAACTGAAATTACATATGCTAAAATTATTATACTATATAGAAATATTAATAAATCTGAATAGGCACTAAATATGATGAAGAGTACTAATAAATGTCTCACACATTTTAGAAATATTCTACTCCGTAACACGCTGGTAGAATAAAACTGAAGGAAGATAATGAGGGCACGTTAGTAACTCTTCTGGGTACATTTCCTTCTGATTTCTTTTTGAGCTTCATAAAAACTGTGTATCCTATGAAAGGTGGTGCTTTACTGGTGGTCTCTGCACATCTTCATTGTCTGACTTCTATGGACCTCTCTCTACCTTGGAGTCTCTTGCAGTTAAATTTCAGCTGTGTCCTTTACCTTGTGACCTTGTGACTTTGTTTCAGTTTCTTGGAATGAAAGGATAGTGCCTACCTCTAGAGTGGCTTTTGATAGAGCTAACTGTGTTGAAGGAAACTGAAAGCTTCACTTTGCTAGACAACAAGGGTTCATTATTATTATTTCTATTATTGTTATCTAAATTATACAGACAAAAGTGCTGAAGTCCAGAGAGGACGAGAGACTTTTTGTTTCCACTATTTACCAGCAGTGTGACCTTGAGAAGTGACAGTGACTTTTCATTAAGTGTGAAATGAGGAACATAGTCATGCCTAACCCACACGAGGGTCAGAAGGATTAAATTACTCACGCCATGTGTAACGCATTGGAATGGGCTGGCCACATAATGAGTGCCACATTAATGTTAGTTATTATCATTGGAAGCGGCATCTTAGCACCAGATTCTGATTCCAAGGCTGGTTCTCTTCTGCTAACATCTTCCTCATTTTGGAAGTGAATGGGAATAGATAGCATTTTCAATTTGCTTTCTAAATTGTGAAGTGTGCCACACTGGTTAAAGTTGAGTCTTAGCGTACGAGGTGACATCTCCTCTGTTACTATTTTTGGTTGGATTCTACCCTACATATATAAATGCTTCTTTTTAAAAATTTTTGTTGAATTCTTTTGAATTAAAAAAAAAAGAAAATTTTTTTTTTCATTTAAGTAAGGCATTCTACTAAGAACAAAACCCTTATTCTGTCTTTTGCCTCTTGAAAACCAGTCTCTGGGGTAGCTGGCTCTGAGTCTCACTTCTGCTGCCATGGGGATGTCTTCACATCTCCTAGCAGAATTCATCAGTGAATTTACTGACTATTATTCTCCATTGGTTTTGAGACCATAACTAACAGTCAAATTAGAGTAATGCCAGAATTAGAAGAAAAACAATTTCTGCTTGCAACAAGTACGTCACGAGCAGCATGATTGTTTAAACTCATGATATTTATTCTGGCTTTGCTGTGTATCATTCTCCCCTAAACATTCAATTAGTACTTGATACCAGAATGTAAATTTTGCTTCATTAAAAAATCCTGTAATGACTTTGAAATAGTTCTTCTTTTTCTATTGTCTATAAGAATTGGCATGATCTGTTTTTTGAAATTATCTTTTTTATTTATAAATATTAGTTGTCTATTTTTTGAGACTTTGGAAAAAAAATAAGAAGTTAACTGATGACTCAATACTGAGCCTCAGAGTCAAAGCATTCTATAATGGACATACTCTTATTTGACAATGTGAATGTTGCTTTCTTTGCGTTATTATTATTCATATCGCTTAATATTTCAATGCAGTAGTCATCTGATTTCTTTTCTGAATGTATTTATCTTTGTTCATTCTTTTTGAGGTTTTTATTCGTTATCTTAAACACTGTGATTATTATTAAATTTTAAGCCTTTTTAATTCTGTGAAGGCAAAAAGTGGAAACCTAATAAAGACATGTATATGTAAAAACAAAAAAAATTAATAAATAAAAAGAATTGTGCAAGAAAAAAAAAAAAAGAAATCCTGTAATGAGAGACGATTTGAAGTCCCAAATCTTCCCTCCCATATACCGTTCACTGGTCATGTAAATAGTAAGCAAAACCCAAGCACAGATGGCTTTCTCTGGGCCTCATGCACAAACGGAAGCAGGAAGAGGTGAGAAAGACAGGCCAGAGGGGGGCTTGCTGTGTTAAGGCACGCTCAGTGAAGGGAACCCTTACCGGCTTGATCAACTTGGCAACATAATTTTGGCTTCCATTGCCCTATGAGTTGCAGATGTTTTAGGTACTTTCCTCTGACAATACCAGAAGATATCCTTTATCTAGAAACAAGAATGGCAAACCGGACGTTAGTTATTAACACCTGATTGGAAAGGAATAGAATGAACAGGACACAATCTCTTTGGTTACTTTGGGCTTCAAGGATGTATAATTAATACAAGGGGCCACTCTAGTGTTAACTCCAGTTTCATTTGCCTTGTAGGTTGTGGGAATTTTGAGCCTAATGTACCTGAGAAAAATGTCTTTAGAATAATCATATTGAGATTTTCATTTTTATTTTTTATTTTATCCATTTATTTATTTATTTTTAAGACAAAGCCTCACTCTGTCACCCTGGATAGAGTGTCATGGTGTCATAGCTCACAACAACCTCAAACTCTTGGGCTCAAGGGATCCTCTTGCTTCAGCCACCTGAGTATCTGGGACTTCCGGCACCCACCACAACACGCAGTTATTTTTAGAGATGGAGAAGGAGTTTTTGGTGTTTTAGTATTTTTGTTTTAATTTTTTTTAATTTATTATTATTATTTTTGAGACGGAGTCTCACTCTGTCACCCTGGGTAGAGTGCTGCGGCGTCATACCTCACAGCAACCTCAAACCCAATCCTCTTGCTTCAGAGCCCTGAATAGCTAGGACTACAGATGCCCATCACAACACCCAGCTAGATTTTCCTTTTATTTTTGTTGTTGTTGTTTTGTTTTGTTTTGTTTTGTAGAGAAAGAGTCTTGCTCTTGCTCAGGCTGGTCTGGAACTCCTGAGTTCAAGCAATTCACCCACGTCAGCGTCACCAGGGATACAGATGTGAGTCACCTCACCCAGCTCAGATTTTCATTTTTAAAACCAACTCCTCAGTGACATTCAAAGACACTGGAACTACAGGCTTATTCACAGACTAGCTTTGAAAACCTCCCATCCAACAGGTCCATCTCTACCCACTTCCTAGGTTCTGCCTCCCACCTTCTCTGACCTGTGTGCTCTCTGCCTGCCCCTCAGGCTAGAGCTCAGCTTTGCAGGGCCACCGACCAGTTTGAGGCCTGGATGCAACCTCCAGTTCTTCCTGCTGTGCTCAACCCAAGTCCTACTCCTCTCTTTAATCTCTTCCTTTAAAGCCACCACACACACTTGGCTTCTTGCTGGCTCCCGTGTTTCATCTTGACGGTCTGCTGAGCCCCCTGCTGTTCCACATTCAAGTCAGGGTTCCCACTCCTGTGCAGCAGCTTCCCAGTCTCCCTGCAGGTGTCCAAAATTCAGAGGAACTATAAATAAGGTTGTCTGGGACAGTTAGAATGCCCAGTGAAATTTGAATTTAAAAGATATTTTAAAAATGAAAAAAAAATTCACTGTTTGACTAAAAATTATTAGATTATATGTGAATTTAACTTTATTTTAAATTAAGTGTATTTTTTTCTTTATTGGCTGACTCCAAGAATTCAAACTATAAAATATCTCCCTTCCTATAGCACTAGCTGCTGCTCTTCTGAATTACTGCTGAAATCTGGAAACCAAGGAAATACAAGTTTTGTAACTGCACACAGCAGGGTGTTGGGACACCCGAAGGTTGTGTCTTTGTCTGTGGGCTATAGCACTTATTGTTATAGACCTTTCTGCATTTTTCTCAGAAACAGAAAAATTGTGTATTTGAGACTTGCCTAAACAACTCAGCCCACTGCCCAGAACACGTTTATTCTGAACTCATTTCAGAGCACTAGCATAATATCTGCCATGTTCTCAAGGTTTATGTCCCCCCCCAAATTGATATAATGAAATCCTAATCCCTGAGATATTTATTAGGTGGTGGGGCCTTTGAGAAATGAGATCATGAGTTCAAGGTCCTCATGAATGGGGTTCGCACCCTTAAGCATCCAGAGGAGCTCGTTTATCTCTTAAATAGATTTAAGTTGTCTATAAGCCACCAGTTGCTGGTGTTTTGCTATAAAACACCTGACAGGCTGCAACGTGTTCCAGGGCCTTCCTGGTTAGCACATCTTGGAATGTGTTATATGTCTGGCTGCGGTGTCCGTTGTGAACTCCCAGGGCAAAGGCAGAGATGGCAGTGTCTGACTCCCTCATCTGTCAGACACCTCAGGGAGGGATATTTTGAGGGTTTTTTTATTCTGTTATCTCTCCTTGTTGCTCATAAAGTTTTTGGTTTTATTTTATTTTCATTTCCTGGAACACACCATAATTCTGTATTTCTATGTATTGGGGAAAGAACCTAACAAATTTAGTTTTATTGTTGCTACTGTATTTTTTT
>CAUYRH010069729.1:0-30790 GCA_963574655.1 Perodicticus potto | reverse complement strand
AGAGTGCTGTGGCATCACAGCTCACAGCAACCTCCAATTCCTGGGCTCAAGCGAGTCTCCTGCCTCTGCCTCCCAAGTAGCTGGGACTACAGGCACCCACCACAACGCCCGGCCATTTTTTTTTTGGTTGCAGCCGTCATTGTTGATTGGCGGGCCTGGGCTGAATTCGAACCCGCCAGCTCAGGTGTACGTGGCTGGCGCCTTAGCCCGTTGAGCCACAGGCGCCGAGCCGATCTTTAAAAATTTTTCATGGCACACCTAAGGTCCTCTGGCAGCCCATCAGTGTGCCGTGGCTGAAAATCATTACCTTAAAGAGATGTGGATCCTTGTAAAGTAAGTAAGTGGCACACTAGTCGAGGGAACATAATGTAGTTCTTCTGGGCTCTAAACTAACTTACTGAAGTTCAACAACTTTTTTAGGAGGGGAAATATTAGCATTTATATATTTAAGTAACATTGTCAGAGAATTATTTTTTATGTTTTTTGTTTGTTTTTTGAGACAGTCTCATTATGTCACCCTCAGTAGAGTGCTGTGGCATCACAGCTCATAGCAACCTCAAACTCTTGGGTTCACAGGATTCTCTTGCCCCAGCCTCCTAAGTAGCTGGGACTATAGGCACCCGCCACAATACCCAGCTATTTTTTTGTTGTTGTTATTGTTTTTAGCAGGCCCAGGCCAGCTTCGAACCCACGAGCTCCAGTGTATGTGGCTGGCACCCTAGCTTCTGAGTTAAAGGCACTAAGCCAGGAAAATGATTTTTTTATAAGCAGTAAAACTTTACCCTTTACATTATACTTAAAACTATTTAAAGGGGAAAGAGTAGATTTATGGATTGGCTTCATGGTTTGGGAAGATTCTTGTGGTTGTTACATTCAGTCATCAGAACAGGGTGTTTCCAAACTCCCAATGGATGTCTGTCTAATATGACCTATAACTTCGACAACTGAAAATTAAAATACGGTTAGTATGATTGATACAATGATGGGTTAGTTTTCAGAGAAACTCCTTCACAGACAAGATCCTGAATTTCTTCACTCCCACAGATCAGGATTTAAGAAAGTTTGGGAGACAAGGAGTAGGCAGGAGCCCAGATGGTAATGGTCACTGGCTGTTTCTTCATGTTACAGTGGGCAGTGAGAAACCTTTCCTTAAATTTTGGTCATCTTTTGGATTTCAAAAAACTTTTCCTCAAGGAAACTATATGCAGTTATACAGGTATAATTGTATTAATTACCACATGTACATTGCTTAGATCATGTCTGTAAGCAGGAAAATCACTGTGTTCAGAGAACATTTTATGACTTAATTTATTCAGTGATTAATATGGAGGGTTGAAGAGGAGGTGGAATAAGCAGTTACCTTTTAAGTTACTTAGATAAAAAAACTTGAATAAATTCTCGCCTATATTGTCTAGACCTGAGTAAATGCTAGTCTGCTGCTAAAAAGTAGATATATTCAGTGGAGGGTCAGGAAAATGCTAGTAAGTTAATATTTGAGAAATTTAGGTACTACTAAATAAATCAATATTTTCTCTTAACATTCGTAGTTGCTTTGTAAAAGCCTTGTAGTGCCAGCCATACCATTATCATTCCTAAGTATACAAAGCTTTCCTATTTTTTTTCCTTTTTCTGATTATCTGGGAGCAGAAAGAACTCTTCTCTCATTTCTAGTAAATAATCCTTCAGCCCAAATCTAGCTAGAGTCTACAATCCTTCCTTACTGTGTTAATGATAGGGTAAAATTATGGATCAGATGACATTCTAATTTTTAATTATTAATTTTTTGAGATAGAGCCTTAATCTGTTGGTCTAGCTAGAGTACAGTGGCTCACTGCAACCTCAAACTCCTGAGCTTAAGTGAACCTCCTGCCTCAGGCTGCCAAGAAGCTGGGACTACAGGCATTTGCCACTGTGCCCAGCTGATTTTTCTATTTTTTGTAGAGATGGTGTCTTGCTCTTGTTCAGGGCTGGTTTCGAACTCTTAGACTCAAGTGATTCTTCTACCTCGGCTGCCCTAAATACTAGGATTACAGGCATGAGACCCACTGTGCCCAGCTTAGATAGCATTCCAGTTCCTTTTCAGGATAGTTAATGACACAGTGTCATTACCATTTACATCAGTGGTTCTTAACCTGTCGGTCGCGACCCACAGGAACTGTATTAAAGGGCTGCGGCGTTGGGAAGGTTGAGAACCATTGATATACATGGTTATTTATCATGGGATAATTCAGAAAGAGAGAACTCAGGTTCGAAATTTAAATAGCACCAAAAAATGATTGGGGGGGGGGTCTTTTCATTATTATTTTTATAAGATTTTGCAAAACATAAAGGAGTGCAGGGGGTGTTCTTTTCTCCCATTTCAAAAATAATAGGAGTTCATGATTTAGGTTTTCCTATAATTTCACCATCTGAAAATAAATACTGTTAAATCTCTTCGATGTCTTTTCTTTCTATTATACTTTACCTACACATGAATATATAGTTTTAAAGTTAGCCTCACACTGTACATACTGCTTTATAACCTACTATAAAAAACTGTACTATAAGGGTTCAGTGTCGGGGGTGTATATATAGCAGTTGTAGTTGAAGGACTCAACTACAACTTGGACTTAACCTTATAAACACAACGTAACCTAGTCATACATACCTTTATATTAATCTGAAATTCAAAAAAACTGTTACGAATATTTTTCATGTTGTTAAGTGATCTGATAAATATTTTAAATTGCTGCTTAGTAGTCTGTTGTATGTAATCATACTGACTTTTCCAATCCCCTATGATTAGGATGCTGGCTTTCAAAGTTTTGCTGTTACAAGTGATACCATAGAGAACCTTTGAGTACTACTTCTCTGGCTGTTTGACTGCAGGATTTTGGCAGGGGAGAGGGGAGAGTCTTGCTCTGGTGTCATCTGACCTCACTGTAGCCCAGAACTCCTGGGTTCAGAGTGACCCTCCTGCCTTAGCAGTGAGAGGAACTGGGACTACAGGTGTGCACTGCCCAAGACCTGCTAAGAGACAGGGTCTTGCTAGATTGCTCAGGCTGATTTTTTAGATAGTTTTATTTGTATAATATATTCAGTTTTGTTTCACTCAAATGAAACTTTGAGGGGAGACAAAAATTAGTATTTATTGAAAGTTTATATACCAGACATTGTGCTAGATACCTTGTTAATCTAATGTTTCATATTATCTTTAGCTGCTTTCATCCTCAGTTGTATAGATGGAGAAATTGCATACATATATTTCTCAGTATGCTAATTATATAGATAATGTTCAGCAAATAACAAAGGGCTTTGTGTAAGAACATGTTATTAAACAGTCAAGGAGAAAATGAAAACTTAACAGATGAGGTTTTTAATTCTTTCTTGGCTTTGGGGTGTGTATTATAGTAAGACTGATTTTTTTTTTTTTCTTTGAGACAGTTTCACTATTTCACTCATAGTAACCTCAAATTCTTGGGCTCAAACGATTCTCTTGCCTCAGCCTCCCAAGTAGTTGGGACTATAGGTGCCCGCCACGTCTGGCTTCCCCCCGACCCCTCCGCCCAGTTGCAATTGTCATTGTTTAGCAGGCCTGAACCTGGCTCAAACCCGCCAGCCCCAGTGTATGTGGCTGGTGCCCTACTCACTGAGCTATGGGCCCCGAGCCTTTTTGTTTTTCTTTTGTGTGTGTGTGTGTATGTGTGTGTGTGTGTATATAAAACCATTTACTTTTCAAAAGGATTTCGGGCCTAAATATTATGTTATTTGGCATTCTTAGTTTTAGGAGAAAGTAAGTCTATGATTCTCTTGTGAATCTTGAGTTTTAGTCATATGATTACTGCTGACTACTAAGTGAGGATGATTTCCTTTCTTTTAAAATTCCAGGCGTAAGTTTTTAAAATTTTTCATTTGTAAGATTTAAGAGGTGAAAGTTGAGTGAATTAAGGATGAAAAATTTCTGTTGCAGAGGACAGGTGGGAACCGTGAGATGGCACGACTCGAGCTCATTTAGTGCACATATCTGCCCTCTTGGGTAAGAATTGTGTTTAGGACCTGATTATTTGTTACCTAATCCAGTGGTTTGTTTTGTCTCAGTCACATCGATCAGACGACGACGTGGCAGGACCCCAGGAAGGCCCTGCTGTCCCAGATGAGTGTTACGGCCCCCACCAGCCCCCCGGTGCAACAGAGTGTGATGAACTCGGCCTCAGGTGAGTGAGACGCTGTGATAGAGCGCTGGTGGGCATGCTTATGTTTTGGTACAACTGGTATGGAAAATAGTCGCTGTTCTTTTAAGGAAACTGAAGCATGGGTGATATTTATTTTCTCTCTAGGTTCATATTTTATTTAACAAATAACATATACTGTGTTATAGCTTTTTAAATCATCAATGTATAACGGGGCCAGTAACTGAAAGCCAACAGTTTTTGAAGTTTTGGTTCTGGAATGAGTATATCCTTGTTAGTTTTGTTAGTTTCATCATGCCTGTGTTTTAGTCTGCTTTTTGTGTCTGAGGTCTTTGAAGTGAAGTTGTACTCTTCCTTCTGGGACTTGGATGGAAAGCCAAGGTATAGTGTTCTTAATCTAACTTTCAAAACAGTTATTCATTCTACCCCCAAAATACCTGAAAGGCAATAACGTATAAAGCCCATTTCTACTCCACGGTCTAACATGTGTCATTTAACCCATTTCTACCTTCCTCACAGAAGATAAAACTGTATGCAAATCTTTTTTCTGTCTCTTACTTGGCAGTTTATTTAAATCTGCAGTTTTTCTCATCTCTGTAATGGGGCATGTCAGTGCTGCTTGCAATAGAGGAAGATATTAAAGGAAATAATATGTGTAAAGCTTCTGTTACAGAGTAGATACTAATGAAAGTTTGGTTTCTTTACCTTCCCTAGTCAGTTAGATACTTTCTAGCCTCTTTCACTGTTAGGTGGTCCAAGGCCATAGCTAGCCCATTAAGTGCCTTTGCACATCTTAGGAAAAGGTGTCCCTTCCTCTGGGAAGATGTAATCCCATTCCTTGAATCAGGGATTGGAGCATTTGAGCTGGATTTCTGATGCCTGTCCCGTTCCCCACACTTTACCCTCCTGCTGAGTGCCCTAGTTCAGGGCCCAGAGGGCAACAGCAGGTTAGTGGGGTGGCTCCTATGGCCTTGATGGCTTTCTCACTCACAGTACGTCAATTTTCCTTGTCCAGTAAACCAGCCAACATAACAGTAGCTGCACTATTGGATTTTCTTAAACAACCTTTGGCAGGCGATTGTTAAGAGCGGGGAGGGAGGGTGGTACAATTAGTTGGTAATAGGATCTGTTGATTAGGAGAGCTCACAGGACTTGAATTTTCCTTCTGCCCCTGAAGATGATGTCAACGTGTCAGAAGAGTGTGCTGATCCCTAATTGCTTGCTCTTGGTTTTGATGGGGTTAACTCTTGATTCCAAGGACTTGAGAGCAGAAAACAAAGAACAAGACAGCATTTGTAATTGAGCTTATCTTGTCATAAAGACAAACTCTTAAACAAAAATTAATTCCTTAAATCTTTACTCATCATAATATGAATATATTTACTTATTCTCAGAATCTATTTTATGACATTTAACTTAAATCTTAAAAATTTTAAAGACAAATTATGTCTTTAAATGGCAACAATTTTTTTAATTACCAAATTTTCAAATAAAGTTGGGAAATCTGCCTTGAATTTATGGTCCAAAAATGATGATTCACATTATTTTTGCTATGTTCTATCTAAAATTAGTAACAAATTAGGAAATTAGTAACAACTCAATAATGTGAAGTATATTTTGGAAGATTAACCTTTTTGTATCTAACAAGGTTGATTGTGATTCTTTTAGAACATTGGTTTATTTGCTTATCTCCTGTTACATTTTCTCATGGTCATAGTTTAAGGAAATGAGAAAATTTGGGCTCAAATTTGTTTAAAATCAAAGGTATGTATCAGATTGGTTTTAATGGGCTTTAAAATAATCATGGGTGTTTTATCTCAACTGTGGCTTGTTTGTAAAACACATATAAATAGGAAGGTGTGCTAAGTTAGAGCTGTGTTTAGTAAAGAGGTGACTTTGGCAGTTTCATGGAGTGGCAAGAGGTACCAGTCCTACTGTGCAGCGTTAGGGGAGAGGGAGGAAGTATGGAGAGAGTGTTGGGAGAGTTAGAAAGAGGAGCCAAAATTGGAAAAGCCACTCCCAAAGAGATTTAAAATCAATAAATGGTGGTAGGAGGAATTTCACAACATTAGTAGTAATATAGTAGAACCTCTGTAAGTTGACCAGCCAGAAGACTGTATCAGACTGGTCAACATACAGAGATGGTCAGCGTAAGGACCCAGGTCCGCTGTCCTGACACATATGTGTGGTGCGTGTCTAGTCGACTTACAGAGATGTTCAGCCTAGGAGGATGGTCAGCTGCGGAGGTCCGACTGTCATTTTTGTCACAGGTGTTCTGTGAAGGTCATTTTGCATCATCTCATTTAATCCTCACAATTACCATTTGTTAGGTGCTGTGTATCAGTCACACTTCATATATAAGAGAATTTGGGTAACCTCCCCCAAAGCATACAACTTCTTAGTGGCAGATTCAGATTTTCATAATGGGGTTCTTAATCTTAGTCTGCTACACCTAGCAGACAGGGGTAGGACCTACTAATTACTAATGGGCTGGAGACACTATTTAAAAATACTAGATGCACTGGGGAACTGCTTCTCCAGATCATGTTGGGTATGGAAATGGTGTTTGCTTAAGGAGGCTTTGTTTCTAATAAATAGGATTCCTTTAAGGGGAAAGAATATTTAAAGAGTACGTGCCAGATCAATGGCTCTCAACCTTCCTAATGCCTCCTGATGCCTTGACCCTTTAATACAGTTCCTCACGTTGTGGTGACCCCCAACCATAAAATTATTTTCATTGCTATTTCATAACTATAATTTTGCTACTGTTATGAATCGTAATGTAAATATCTGATATGCAGGATGTATTTTCATTGTTACAAAAGAATGGGACAGGGAACTGCTGTGCAGATCATTGCCTTTGATGGGGGATGATCAGACAGTATGATGAGTTAAGAGGAGATGAGCTGACAGCTGTGGGGGAAACCAAAGGGCTTTTAAAGCAGTAGCATCAACAAAACAGATCCAAAAATGAAAATGTCACCAGAAATGATTTAAAATGAGAATAAGGTATTATATTAAGTATATGTGAAATTTTTCAAAATCAGACAAATTTATATCTGAATTTGGTCTCAAATACAAATGGAGGCTGAAAGGAGTTGGGTGGTGTGCCCAGAGATGAGACTGGTTCAGGTCAAGTTTAATGAAAGGGGACAGAGACCCACCTGGGCAAAGATGGCAGGTGCACCGAGGTGGTGGGAGGCTTGTTTTTATACTGGGCATAGGAGGAGGAATATTCTACAGCCTGCTGGAAGGTTCTGGCAACTAACGTCTTTCTGGTGGAACTTTTGAGGTATGGCCAGGTAGGCCTTTTGTTCCAGTAGAGGAGGAGAGAGAAGGGTCTAGGCCTGCTAGAGACTTAGCTATCAAATCAAGTGCTGAGAAAATGCCAGGAAGGCTGTGTTAATCAGTTTGATGAAAATAGTTCAGACTGCATATGAAACCAGCACATTGTACCCCTTGATTGCACTATTGTACACAGCTATGATTTAATAATAAAGACAATGAAAAAATAAAAATAAAAAATCAAGTGCTGAGACTAGTGGTAGCTTTTGTTTAATGCGTGCCTCTTTTCACTCTGAATTACAGGCACTTGTCTCTTGTCTTTCCTTCTTTTCCATTTCACTTAGCTATTTAAGAATAAATAGGCTAGGCATGATGGCTTATGCCTGTAATCACAGCAGTTTGGGAGGCTGGGTTGGGAGCATCACACGGGGCCAGAAGTTTGACACTAGCCTGGGCAACATTGCAAGACCATGTCTGTACAAAAACTTTGAAAAATTAGCCAGGCACACTAGTGCGTACCTATAGTCCTCACTACTGAGGCTCAGGTTGGAGAATTGCTCAAGCCTGGGTGGGTATTCAAGGCTGTAGTGACCTGATTACACCACTACACTGTCTAGCCTGGATGACAGAGCAAGACTCTGTTGCTTAATAATAATAATTAAATAAATAGAGGACTTCTAAACATGTTTGACATGCTTTAGAATGAATGTCATGGGAGCTGTAATCTTGATACTTCATGTTTGCCTAAAATTATAGCCATATGTAATAAACTTTCCATCTGGGGCTTCTCTTTCTCTACCTGGAAAACAGCCCTGGTGTTTGGCTCTGTACTCTCCAGTGGGGTGACCAATAGTTTCCTAAATATCCGTACGACAAAACGGTCTTAACTTTCAGTCAGGGATTGCACAGAATGTAAAAGTGACTGTCTCTTTGAAAGAAACAGAAAAAGTGATGCTCTTCTCTGCCTAAAAAAAAAAAAAAAAAAAAGACCTTAGCTGGGCATGGTAGCTCACGTCTGTAATCCTAATACTTTGAGAGCTGAGGCAGGTGGATTGCTTGAGCTCAGGAGTTCAAGATCACCCTGAGCAAGAGCAAGAGCCTATATCTACAAAACCCCAGAGAAACTAGCCGGGCATGGTGGCAGTTATCTCTAGTCAGCTACTTGGGAGGCTGAGGCCGGAGGATCTCTTGAGCCCAAGAGTTTGAAGTTGCTATGAGCTGTGATGCCACTCTACCCAGAGCGACAGAATGAGACTCTGTCTTCAGAAAAAGAAAAAAAAAAAACTCTTTTAAGGAATTTTTCAAGTGTAGAGAGTATGAACAAGAGTTATAAGTAAATGTTTGAGAGCATTTAGTATAACGGAGCAGGAAATGGCTTCCAGTTTTGCAGACTGCCTGTAAAAATTTTTCATCCTGAAGGGAATGCCTTCTGAATAATCTAACCCAAACAGCCTGTGGATAAAAGAAAGCTATGTAGCTCTTTTGAAGTACTTTACTGGGTAATTCAGCAAATTGAACTTCATTTACATTTTTATTGCTCATTAATTTAAGAAGAACTTCCTAGCTTTGGTCTTTTTTTTTTAAAAAAGAATTCTCAGTAAAAATTTGAGTCTAGTTTCTGTTCTACTGTGGCTTCTCCTTTCTAAGCTTTCCTTTAAATACTGTCATTTCTGTTAGACGCTCACACCATTTTCTGCATCATTTTTAATGGTTGATTGAAGCGGATGTCCTTTGAAGATTCTGAGATTTTACAAAATCCTATTTCTTTAAGTTCAGCAAAAATGGTCAGAGTTAGCTTTGTTTTCACAGCATCACATGGGGCCACTTTTTCTTTTCTTTTTTTTTTTTTAATACATGTATTTTATTATTATTCATTATATTATTTCCCCCCCTACCCTGCAGTGGTAAGACAGAATTTATTTACAGAAAAGAATACAGAAAACACTAAAGCTCCTGGTAGAGGGAGAGAATTCAAGTGGGGAGAGAGAAGCTCTCTCCATTCCTCTCCTGGGATTTTTAACTTCTTAATAGCAACACAGTTGCTATAATAGAACTATAATAGCAAAACTAGTATTAAAATGACTCTGAAAATTGAATTTTTTGAACCCTGAGGGGAAATATTTCTGAATATTAAATGAGTGAATGTTTGATAATAAACAGTGGCCATCTCAGGTCATTAGAGAAAGCTAAATATATAAAACAAATCTGTGCAGATAAACTAAGCGTCAGTGCTTTCTAGAATATTTTCATTTTATTTACCCTTAATAAATAGCATAATTTAGAGTTGGTTTTTAATAAGTGTGGGTCTATTGGGTTGCTTGATTTGTTTCTTTTGATACTGTAATAAGTCGTTCATATCTGTTCAGGAAACATTTCAGGTTGTTTTTTATTCTAAACCTATTCTGTACTTTTTTATGATTACATTTTTCCTCTTGCATAGCATTTATGTGATTCATTACTATTTTTGAGAAATACAAACATTTAAGTGACTTTAATCTAAGTTGAACCCAAGCTGTTCATTTTTTTTTTTTTTTGAGACAGAGCCTCAAGCTGTCACCCTGGATAGAGTGCCGTGGCATCACAGCTCACAGCAACCTCCAATCCTGGGCCCAAGCAAGTCTCTTACCTCTGCCTCCCAAGTAGCCGGGACTACAGGCGCCTGCCACAACGCCCGGCCATTTTTTGGTTGCAGCCGTCATTGTTGTTTGGCAGGCCCAGGCTGGATTCAAACACTCCAGCTCAGGTGTACGTGGCTGGCGCCTTAGCCCGTTGAGCCACAGGTGCTGAGCCATCCAAGCTGTTCATTTTTGAACACTTGCCCCAACAAGGCAACAAACCCTAGGTTCATTTTTCTACCTTATTCATCTAAATAAATTTTTATTAGTAATCTGTAGGGGGGTTATTTAAACTTTATTTTTATGAGACATTCTAAGGTTACACAAAAATTGAGTGAAATTCCCACATCCCCCTCCCCACACCCCACCCTCAGCACCCACTACTGCTTACATTTTGCATCAGTGTGGTATACTTACCACAATTGATAAGCCCATATTTGATACATTATTTTCAGCTAAACTCCATAGTTTACGTTGGGCTTCACTCTTCGTGCTGTATATTCTATGTGCAGCTTTTGACGAGCATCTAATGGCATGCGTCCACCGAACAGCATCATACAGAATACTTCCACTCCCTTAGAAATCCTCTGAGCTCCACTAGACCCCGCTCAGCCCCTGGCAACTACTAGTCTTTTTACTGTGTCCATAGTCTTGCTTTTCCTCTGTGGCTTTTTAACTTAATGAATGAGATAAGCAACAATAGATGTCAGAGAAGGGAAACCAAGGGGATTTAATGGTTTTTCATAAGACACATTCAATTGTAAGATGGAAACTATTTCACTTTCACCAACAATAGATGCTACTGGTTTTTTTTTAATTCACCTAACATTAGTGGATAACACACTATGTCCAGCACTGTTTTAGGTGCTAGAGATAACAGCAGTAAGCAGAGAGACAGGGTTTCTGCCCTCGTGGAATACACATGAGGCATAAGGAGGTAAAAGAAAGAGAAGGGCAGAAACTAAATACAAGGAGAAGCAAATGTTTTTTTAATACTGCTAAATAGTATGATGGGATAAAACATGGCTGGTGATAGAGGGACAGATATGGAGAAGAGGCTTATTTGATGAAATGACATCTGAGCTAAGAATTAAGAAACAAGAGGGAATAAATTCTAGTTTCCATTGCACAGTCGGCTGACTATAATTAAAGATAATATATATATTTCAAAACAGCTGAAAGAGAGGATTTCTAATGTTCTTGCCACAAATAAGTGATAAGTGTTTGAGGTAATGAATATGCTAATTATCCTAATTTGATCATTATATAACATATACATGTATGGAAAATCACACTGTACTCCATACATATGCATCAGTATGTATAATTATTGCATATCAATTAAAATAAAACTTAAAAAATTAATTAGAAGATAAGAAGCAACTATCCACACAAGAGAACACTCCAGGCAGAGAGCAGAGCAAATGCAAAGGCCTGGAGATGGACAAGCTTGATCTGATTGAAAACAGAGTCAGCCAATGTGGCTGTAGGAGGGTGAGTAAAAAAGAGGGTGTGTGGGTGTGGCTAGGACGGGCAAGTGGGGCTGGAGAGGCAGGTGGGGATGGGGAGGAGAGTAGGATTGGAGCAGCAGGTGGGGACTGTAGAGACAGGTAGGGCCTCAGAGACAGGTGGGGTGATGGCAACTGATGGGGCTACAGAGACAGGTAAAGTAGACAAGAAGGCCCTGTAAATCCACAGTAAGGAGACTCAATTTTATTGTAATGGGAAGTCACTGGAGGATTTTATGCAGGAAAGTAACATGATCTGATCTACATTTTTAAATGATCACTCTGGATATGCAAAGTGTCTTAGAATTGCCGTCCCCAATCCCCAGGCTGTGGCTAGGTACCAGTCTGTGACCTGTTGGGAAGCAGGCTGCACAGCAGGAGGTGAGCTCAGGAAGTTTTATCTGTATTCACAGCTGCTCCCCCTCATTTGCATCGCCCAGGAGCTCCATCTCCTGTCAGATCAGCAGCATCGGTAGCATTAGGTTCTCATAGTAGCAAGTAGCACAAACCCTACTGTAAACTGTGCGTGCAAGGAATCTAGGTTGTGTGCTCTTATGAGAGTCTAGGCCTGGGATCTGAGTCATCCTCAAACCATCTCCTCTCCCTCCATCCATGGAAACATTGTCTTCCATGAAACCAGTCCCTGATGTCTAAAAGGTCAAGGTCACTGCCTTAGAAGATCTCTTTAAAATGAATACTAACACTAATACACCAAACAGCATTAAAGACACCAACCAATAAAAGGTAACCTAGAAAGTAAAAATGGCGTTTTTAATTTCAAAGCCACTATCATTATTACATGTATCTGTCCCTACCTACCTCACCCCTAAGAGAAATACTCAACAGAGACTTCAATAATGTTTTTAATCACTTCTGCATTCTGCACAGTTTACCACTTTGTATGGGGATATTTATACTCTGTACCCTCTCAAAATGAAAAATCATTTTCATAGGGCACTGTAAATGAAGTCTTCATCAAAAGTAATTTTGCTTTCCACTGTAGGCTTTTATTTTAACCTTTGGAAAACCATGCTCTTTGTATAATCACAATTTGCATTTTAAAAATACAGATGAGAAAAGGCTAATATTTCATATTTGGGTTCATCAGGTAAAACTGAAATAACAAAACACCATCTGATACTTGAGGATGTGAAATGGAAACTGTCCAACCATAGTTCAGGTGCCTGTCTGCTCCTTACATGAATGATTTTTCTTTTTTAGCTCAACAGAGAAGTGGAGGAATAAGTGATGCCTATTGTCTGTCTCTATGGCAACTAGTATCCTAATTTCACCTCTTAGATGACAATTATCCCTATTCACTGAATAGCTTTCAGTCTCTACTTTTATGGTGGAAAAATTGATTTCATGAAAAACAAGGTACAGGTAATAGGTGAACTTTTCCCCTAGCAACCATGAAGTACACTTTATAACAGGTACAGTCATTCATAAGCAGAATATGTTCCATCGGGTTTCTTTTTCAGGGATAAGATGTTAACCCAGATGTCTTTTTAATGATAAAATATTCTTTTTTCCTTTACATTTATTTTTACTAAATTATAAAATTACTTGAGTTCATTATAAAGACTTTGGAAAAGACAGAAAAAATACAGAAAAGCATAAAGAAGAAAATAATGCTCACTCTCATATAAAAATAATCCATTAATAACCCGCTTGCATTTTAGGTGCATATATATACAAATACAATTTAAATACTATAATGCATAATTTTATAACCAAACTTTTTATGAAACAGATTGTGGAGAGTTCTCCATATCATTTTTTTTGTTTGTTTGTTTTTTTGAGACAGAGCCTCAAGCTGTCACCCTGGATACAGTGCCGTGGCATCACAGCTCACAGCAACCTCCAATTCCTGGGCTCAAGCGAGTCTCTTGCCTCCGCTACCCAAGTAGCTGGGACTACAGGCGCCCGCCACAATGCTCGGCCATTTTTTGGTTGCAGCCGTCATTGTTGTTTGGCAGGCCCGGGCTGGATTTGAACCCGCCAGCTCAGGTGTACATGGCTGGCGCCTTAGCCTGTTGAGCCACAGGCGCCGAGCTAAAGTTCTCCATATCATTAAATATTCTTCTAACACATGATTTTAATATCATCAAAGGAATCTATAATATTCACTATTATATTTTACTTAACTAATCCCTCTGTTGACATTATTAAATATAATGTTTGTGCACATCTCTGTTAGGTTAGAATAAATCCAAAAATGAAAATACACAGATCAAATTAATTACATTTTAAATTATATTGCCAAATTTTTCTCCAAGAAATATATCAATTTATTTTCCCACTACAGGTTGATGTAAGAGAATATTCTTGATCAGAGGTACTATTTTTAAAAAGAAGAAAAATGATAATTTGATGGAGAAAGGATTATATTATTATATTCTTTAATTTATAATTAAAAACTTATTTTAGGGTTAATATAGTTTTACAATTTCCATTGTTTTTTGAGGGGTGGCACATGAATTGCCTGTTCACCTTGGTAGCAAAGTTCTCCCTCTATTTCTTAGTAATAGAAGAGAGAACTTTTAGCATATAGCTCCTTGAAATTTTATCTTCCATTCTCCTATGCACCTAAGTGTGGCTATGTGTCAACTCCAAGTTAATGAAACATAAGCAAGAGTTGTCTATGTTATTTCAGAGAAATGTCCTTTAAGGAAAAGGATATACCCTCCTTTTTCTCTTCACCATTTCTGATGGTTGAAATGCAGATGTTATGGTTGGAGCTTCAGCAGCCATATTGAACCATGAGGATATTGGCTACCCTCTGGGAGGTGGTGGAGGAGAAAACTAGAGAGAGTCTGTGTTCCTAAGAATTTTGCAGAAGTGTCACCCTTGATGGCTCAACTCCAGACTTTCATGTGAAAGAATAAAATGTGTTTTTAAGCCATAATTGGGTTGCATTTTTTTTTTTTTGTTATATGCAACTGAACTTAATCTTGATTGATATAAAAATTTTTGCCATAATTTTTAGGTGCTCTATTTTAAGAATATTTTTACTTTACCTGATATAAATGTTCCCAATTTGTCATCTGATCCTTAATTTTGTTTATAGAATCAGGAGATGCAAAAATATACTTATTCTTAAATCTAATTACTACATAAATTCCATTATATACTCAGAAAAATTAGATCACAGTATTAACTTAGAAATCTAGATTCCACAGAAATCTTTTGTCTCAGTCAGAAGACAGCACTAAGACATAAGTTTACTTCTTACAGATATACAATTAAGTGGTTATATTGCCGTCTAAAGTCATTTTGATGATGAGTGTATATACTTGTAGGAGTTTGTTCAATAATTCATTTTTTTGCTAAAGCAGAGTTTTCCCATTTGTGCAAGGTATTTTCTCAGAGGTCTCCACTAGGACTCAGTGGAAGCTGAGTAGGCTGGCCCTGCCTGTACCTCCAATCCATGTTTCAAAAGCAGCCTCTCTGTGTTGTTCTTTGGAGTTCCACAGAAAGGTCCCCTGCCATTAGTGATTTTCCACACGCAGAGAAAAGAACACAATTTCCTACCAGATCATAAGCAGCCAGCATCTTTTTCTGCACATCTGGAATTGCACCCACAGGCTCCAGGTAAGGAAAGCTGTCTTTCATCACAAGAGAGACGGAGGGAGTATTGTCACTGGTGATGAGCCGAGAGGACAGGGTCAACAGGCACTGCTTCAGATTGGCTACTGGAGGAAGTCCACACAGTTCCTTAATAGACACTATGGCATTCTGCGAGGAAGAAACCACGGAATCACATTTCTGACTACATGCCATGTCATCCCCCAGCACTCCCAAGTTTACACAAAAGTATGTTCATTAAAAGTACACCTTTAGGGACACGTGTGATTGGAGCACAGTTGATTATAACCACCCGATAACACTGGGACATACACAGAGAGAATGCAAAGACTACTCACTATCACACTTCATCTTCCTCCATCTTTAGCAGCCATCACAAGTATGCCACAAAACAAAGCGGCAAGTGGCAGGAGGCCATGCAGTGCTTTTCAAAGGAGAAGAAGACTGGGAGAGTCACAGAAATGAGTGCTGCCTGGCCATAAATATTATATTTGATCTCTATCATCATGATCAGGAAAACGTCATGCCAGTGGCTGTTTACCGAAATGCACCTCCCTTCGGCTTTTCCCCTCAAGGGAGCAGGGGGCAATATCTCACCACCCTCCATATGACTAGTCACCAGTGGTATTCCTTTGTCATCCTGTCACAAAGGCACCTGACAGACACACGCACTGAAAATGTATTGCACACAGAGCTGTTTGCCCCTGTTACAGTCGGTTTAAAATATTCATTTGTAATTGGAATTATGACTATTTCATATTTTATTAAAAGTGAACAGTACCTAAACCAGTGTGTGTCTTATGAATTTGGTGACAATGGTGGCCTTCATTTTTCCACTGATTAGACTCTAAAAAATCCTTAACCAAAACATTTTATGTGAAGATAATATACATTATCAGAACTACTTGGAAAAACTTTATAACAGTACTCATTAATATGTATTTTAAATATACTATAAAATATGTCAAATATATATTTTAAGAATTATGTAAAAATATGTGAAATCTTCTACTATATAAAGTTAGGTATAGAAATTATTTATAACTCATGTAATACAGGAATTTACAATAACACTAAAATTATGTCAGAAAAAGTTACATAGAAGATGCTGATACTTGAAGTCTATTTTTTAAACAATGGCTAAGGCAATCCACTTCAAGTTAAATACTTACAATCTAAATATTTATGTGTGACTTATGTATAATACTGTTTTCCATTGTTTGGGCTATTTGAAATTAACTTTAAGCCTATCCCGGAACTTCTCTGTGAAGTAATATAAAAATAAAGTTTTCACTATGTCATGAGTTTATGGATCTGCATGACATGAATGATAAAGTATTTTTGCATTAGGCAATTCTTGGTTTAAAGCCTAACATTGTCATTAACTGCAATACTTAGAAAATTCATTAACTCAGAAATTCATTCATTCTTAGTTTATTCTCCATCTTGAAAGTAGGGATTTTTGTGAAGATTATTCTAAAAATGTTAGCTAAAGGAATAAAGAAGTAAACTGAGTCATACTTACCCTGCACATTACTGGGACGTAGTAAATATTTCTAATCTGATTGGTTCTCGATAACACAATCCTACTAAGTATATCAAATAGTACTGAGGGAAAAGTTTGCCACTATCTCTGATTGTAAGTATTAATGAAGGGAAAAATACTAACACTGAATTTCTACATGTTGGCAATTTATCTTTTGCAGAGAAAACTGATGATCAGAGACCTCAAATAATTTCTTCATGATCACATTGGGGTAGATTTAATCCAGAATCCATGCTCTTTAAATTAAGCAACATTTCTAAGAGAAGACTACATACAAGTTTGGGCACCAAATTTTCTTTGTTTTGTTTTTGATTGTTCTTATAGGGTGTAATTTATTATTGTTGTTATTATACACGTACTTTAAAAGCTAAAAAATGATTTAACAGTCATTATATTTGTTTTATATGACTTCAAATTTTCTTTCATGTTCATATCTGCAAAAATTATATATATACATACATATTTGCAATTAGTACACTTGTTTGTATATTAACATTTCATATCTTATACACATATATTTATATTTTGCTTTTTCCCCCTTATTTCATATGTACATTTCCATATATCAATTCAGTTATATACTAAGGATATTTAATGGATATAGAGCATTCTGATACTCTGGTACTCCATAAACTATCTTAGTACAAGCCAAACTTAACATTACATTCAGAATTAGAAATATAAAATATGTCTGTTTTATCACAGGTAATACTGAACTTACTTCAGTGATACACAGGTTTACAGAAGCTTTCTGATAATTATTTGCAAAGCAGATCATTACTAAAACACAATGTCTTCTGGTCAAAGGATGGTATGAGTAGGGGTAGGGGAGGAAAATGTGGGATCTTTTTTTTCCTACCTGCATATTTTCTCTCATGTCTATGGCTTCTCGTAAGGGATGAACTGCTATTTTAAAGATGTCATCTATGGTTTTAAGCCCAATGTTCCTGAGCATGGTGTATTCCCGAGCTTTCTTCCCCATTCTCACTGAGAGGCTGCGTTTCTGTGCCTTTCCTCCTCCACTTCGATTAGTTATTGCTATGTGGACAAAAAGGGTTACATGCTCCATGATGTCACCCACGAAAGAGCGCAGGGGAACATGCCGATATCCAGGCTGCAAACATTCAAATGGTATCGTGTACTGCCCTATAAACTCATCCCCGATGTAGTCATCATCCAGAACAACAAAACGGATCATGGCCAGCTCAGGTAGATTTACTTGAAACTCAAAAGTCTCATCAAAAATGGGATTATCACTGTTTTGTTGTACAGTTTTAGTTCTTTGCTCTGAACAGTCTGCTGGAATTCCATGTATCTCTATGCAAACATAGGGATCTATGACATCCCCTTTGGCACAAGCCCCCTTGGGCTTTGGGAAATTCTGACCACTGATGATCTTGATATGGAGAACTAGGGGAGACACCCCAGGGACAATGCCCTTTGTGTTTGCGCTGAAGTAGGAAACCTCGTCTCGCATGACAGACGGCCTGAGAACATAACCACATCCTCCGTTCTGAAGAAACCAGCCTGTGTGAAGGTCCATCATTGGACCCGGAGTCTGAAAATTCATTGCCACAATCTGACAGCCACAATTCCAAAAGTCCTGTGGATTCAAGTTACTGGAATCAATCCTCACGGCACTTGGATAGATTCTGGATAAGAACTTCTTATTATAATTTACAAAATCCTCTGGGTATTCATTTGCAAGGCGGCTGGCCTCTGTTTCACTAAATGAACAAATTTCCCAATAATTTTGGCTTTTCATAGACTGTTCAAAATCCCTGTATTGAATAGACTTACAAATAGATACCAAATCAGACAGTTCCCTACACAACCAGATCTGTTTCTGCTCACCATTGTAATCTACTGACATCCTGCGAGACATTTCCGCTTCCTCATCTTCATCTGTTACTTCTCCTTCTAACAAATCAGGTTCAGAGGGCAATTTCTTTCCTTTCACAATGATCATTCTTTTTAATTTTTCTGGTGATGGGAGGTAGGATTCTGATGGCAAAGGTGCTTCAGTGTAGAGTTTATCACCAAAGACCTTTTTCATCTGCTGAGCCATTACCCTCTGCTGTGGTAGGGAGCAGTGATTCCCCAAGCAAAGAATGAGTGGGTATTCAGAAGCAACAAAGGCAAATTTATTTATCACCTCTATGACACTTCGAAAGGAAAGATGTGTTGTCATGTTATTTCTATTACAAAGGATTGGTTCGTTGTCTGAACCGTCACTTACATCAAGCTCGATGCTTCGACAGCCCATTTTCAAGGCTCTAACATACCCATTGATGTCAGCTGGTCCCCTGTACTGGTCTTCTATGAGATAGGTGTTATGAGAGGCATTGATGTAGTAGTGAGATAATGGCTGGGTCATATCCTGAGCAACCTTCTTTTGTTCAGGATCAAAAATATCACATTCTGGTGACAATAAATACTGGGTAAAGCCATCAATTGCAAGGAAGCCTTTTTGACGTCCCTCTTCAGAAAATTCATATCTCCTAATGATGTCTAAGCACATATCTTCAGTGATATGGGTGACTCCTTGCTCAGCTTCTAAAAAGAGCATGAGGTCATTGGCATCCAAATACTCTTTGTTTTTAGATATCTGTACAAGTAAGAAATACACTTCTGGCCTGGTGCAAAGTTCACAGAAAGCTTCGCAAAATTCCTCTTCTGTCACTCGGGTAGTTAGTTTTTCTTTGCTCTTCTGGATTTCTTTAAATTTTAACCTAATCTTGGATTCCTTCAGGGTAGGGTTAAGTTGTTTTATCAACTCTACAGAGGTGTCTTCCAACATAATCCCGTTCCCATCAATATCTGCTGCTTCGAACACCGTTTTCAACCACATGAACCTGGGTGTGTTCTGGTTATCCTCCATAAAATCAAGGGGCTGCTTACTTCGAGAAACCAGGTACCGTAACCCAGACACCCAGATATTTGCCACGTCTGCTGAATTGGCAACTAGGTCCAGAGACTCATAGTTTTCCCCATGGAGTATAGAAAAGGCACAATCCTCACAGATCTGGTCGGCAAGGCCATTGTTTCTAAACGTTTCTGTGTTTTTCCCCAGTCTGATTTCTTTAATGGCAGAAATATCAAGTTTAGCTTTCTCAAGGTCCTTCTTGGAAGGTTCCCAGCGAAGAGCCTGGAGGTCTGTGTCCAGAGTGAAAAAACGGTTGTAAATGCGAGAGTTTGGCCGAACTTTCTTCAGTTCGCAGCCAGCTTGCATGAAGCTGATGCAATCATTCGCGCTGCTAATTTTCTTTTCTGATGGCATGCTGCTGAAAGACACGGTTTTCTTTCTTCCACCACATTTTTGGTTTGAAGGATCCTGTAAAATAATTTGAAAAGAATGAATCAATATCCTCTAGAAAATAGACAAATTGAGTAAAGCTTCATGAACTCCTCAAATTTCACTCAGACACTGTGATTATTTGAACGGAAGCTAGACTAAAATTTACCTTCATAGTAATGTTTCAGAAAAGAAAAATTGCTAAGAAAATTGATTTTATTAGGTTCAGAAGAAACTTTTTTTCCAAATGCCTGTTTGTTCTTTGAAATAAAATCAAGCATTAAGTTTAAATCACTCCTATTTGTTCACTGAAGGAGATTTCTTAAGAACTTCTACTTGCTGGTGCATTGACTACCTAGTTCAAGTCCCAGTAGACACATGAAAAAAATAAAACTAAATTTCTTTAAGATGTTTTCTTCATTTATACTTGGCAACAGTTAAAAAACGTCTCTCTTAAAGCCAGTTTAAATAAAAGGCTTTTACTGTAACATACTTTATTATCACAAAGGGCTTAACTAAAAATCACTCTTTGAGGCATTTTGAAAGTCAGACTGAAAGCTAACAATAGCCAATGGCCCTCAATTGAGCAAATGTTCAGACTGGGGTAAACAATTTAAATGAACATTATGGGAATTCACACCAGTATTTCAGTACAATGCTGTTAGCAGGCACGGCTTAGAACTAAACAGAAATGTGAATGCTTCCATTAACTTTCAAGGTTCTTCTGATGTAAGTTAAATCTCAAAGTCTTTTTGCCAGAATATTTCACAGGGAACACTTGCACTTTGCAAATGCTCCCATTTCTGGAAGTGTCCCTGGGTCTTAGTCTCACAGAATCCCAGTCTCGTCCATTTCACCCTCTCTGAACAATAGTCTCAAGAGAGTTTGAACTTTGTTCATTCAGATTAGAGTGAACTTCGTTAAGCAGGTTCATTATTTCTTGTAGCTGTTTGCTTCTTGATTGTGTTTAAGCCTACTCACGTGTTCTCCTTCCTAAACTACAGCTCCAGTCCTCTGAATACCAATAAGAGGATGGATTTCATCTTAGTCTTGAACTGTTCACTGCGTCTATCACTCCCAATTCATGTACACTGAATATCTGACTAATGCCACTGAAATCAGATATGTCCTTATACTATCATCTCTTCTGATCATAGACTCCAGTTAATAATGTTCCCAACCACATCTTCAATTCAGATAATTGTCCCAGGAACAAATTTCCCAGAAGCATCTTAATGCACATTTACCATGCTCGATTTTACAAGTATACCGGAGTCAGAAAAATGTAGAATACAAAGGACATTGTCCTCAGAATAAAAATAAATACAAACATTCTCAAGTTGTGATTATTCCACTCACTAGATATATGACCTTGGGTAAGTCACTTAACCTTTCTGTATCTCCATTTCTGATTGGAATTACTATTCTTTAGAATATAGTGTTTTTGCACAACTCAAAAGAGAAAATGCACATGACTGTTCTTGTAAGGTTATTCCTTTTGAACGAAGGGGAGGATTGGATCACTCCCAGTATTCTAGTAGGTGCTGACCAGAACATTGGGAATTATCCAGAGCTAATTCATTCCTGTCTTTGGAGGATTTTAGACAAGTCTTCAGCGATAAACTGAAAATATTTTTAAAACAACCTTATGATGGTATTATTTCAAACAATGAAAAGTAGTGTCTGGGCCATCTCCTTCACTGGAATTCTTTTAAAACGGAGTAGAATCTCTTTTCCAAGGCCTAATTTAATTGATCTTGCCTGCATGAGCCTGCCTATCCTATAATTTGGAAAAAACAGGATGATTTATTATTCAATTGACTAAAACCCTGCCTCTGAAAAGGAAACAAAATTTGCTTCAGTTATGATATGTTGGTGGGATGATTCATTGACTCAGCCATATATCAGATCTTCAAGTGACAAAGATATAAATTACCCAATTTAGATTACAGAATATTGCCTCTTGCTGCCCTGGCATTTAACAACTTAGCGCCTGCTTTTTCAGAGGGTTGCTATTTTTAATTATCCCATAGTGGTCAATTTCCTCATTCTTAAGTTAAAAAACAACTATAAATCTTCAGCCATTTACATGCAGATGCTCTAATAGAACACAGTTAAAATCATCATCACGACCCACATGCTCAGAAATATCAGATGTTCGCGTGACTTTTTCCACACCATCAAGGCAGGCACAAAATGGCACTGCTGAGACAGGATTAATCTACCAAGCAAAATAAAGAGGAAAACTGTGAATTGTGGTGGTAAATGAGACTGTAACTCAGCTTTTAAAACTGTTTGACTGCCTTTTTAAGCTAATGAGAGCTTTCACATTAAAAATTATTTTTACATAAGCAGATCATGTTCCAAATAGAATTGTTGTCAACATAGTTATAAAATCTTTCATAGTTCCTAGCAAACCTTAAATGGGAAACCAGTGTTCCTCTAAATGCATATATATGGTTCCAATGCCCAAGCATGGGACAGCACTAGTCTTCTCCACAACATGCTGCTCAAATTGAGTGAGCCACTGTTTACATAAGAGAACTACAGCTGTCAGAATAGCTTTCTCTTATATGCCTCTCTTCTCTGTGATGCTATTTTCTTAATTCAATATTGTCCTCCTTAGTAAGACAAGCCTTCAAGAGATGAATGTTTTATATCCAGCCCAAAAAGAAATCCACCTGCTCCATGATACTTATTTCTTGCTTTGATCTGCAATCCCTAAAAACTTGGAACCAGTGACATAGATCCAAGTCTTAGGTTGTCATCCATAAAGGACAAAATCCAAAGTCATTACAAGCTAAAAATTGGCCAGAGCATATGTAACAAATAATTAACTAACTTGTCTGTTGATGACTAGAGCCAAGATTATTTATATTCAAAATATGCTGGAAAAGGTCCAAAACTCTGATGCTTCTCTAATTCTACTATAAAAAAAAAGAAAAACTCTAGATTCAGAGAGCCAATACACTGTTCTTTCAATGGCCATGCGATGCATCAACTCTTACAGGTTAGGAGGGGAGGAGGAAATGATGTTTCAGTGGCCAGGAAGGATGGAAACCTCCACTCCCCTTCTGAGCTTCTTCACCATCACAAACTCTTTGCCAGAGTTCTACGCCCCACATCTCTCGTCCCCTCAGGAACAGGGGCAGGCTAGGGGAAGGTGAGGAAGGATGATCAGGATAAACAAACTGAAAGAAGTTAAAGTGCTAGCTGTATGTTTTCCTTGTTAACTGGTACAAATAAAAAATTATAATTGAATGATCGTGAATCCACTGTAATTATCTACATTTTGGGAAGACAGGTACTTTTGACACTTTCCTAAAGAAACCAAGTTTATTATCAATTCGGGTGTGCTCTTGTCAGCTGCCAGCTCATTAGATGATTGAATTGGCCCCATGACCAAAACATACTTCCAGAAGACTTTTATAAAGTACAAGGACTTCCCATTTATTTCAAAGCTAACTTTCCTCACTCATGAATGCAAGCAAGAGGTTGGCAAACCAATCTCTGCCCCCCCCCACTGCCAAAATTTCTCTTAGAGCAGTTTACAGTAAAATAGATTTAAATTGATTAGCATAAACACCACGTTGAGAAGCCTCTGTCCCTAAAGCTTGGCCTCATATTCTAGTGGAGTACAAGAATTAGTCCAACACTGAGTTCAGTCCTTTTAATTTCCTAACATTTTATGCATAAGTTTCCAAATTATGATTTACCAAGAATGCATCACATTTAAATAAGTTAAATAACAAAATAAATAAACCAAATTATATTCATAGGGTCCATGAATATCCCCAGATAAGACTTCACATTTTGGATCTACTATCTTTTTAAATTATTAAATACATTATAAAGGAGTTGATCATCAAAAATCAAGAAATTTCATAAACAAATAAAGTGATAGGCAAGTATTTTACTCTTGTTAAGAAATATAAAAATTGATTTACCTATGAGCATTGTTTCTATTAATAATATATTCATATTAGAAGATAAGCTCTATCTGATCTTCTGTGGCAAGGGCTATTTCTAATATTAGACATCATTTCAAAATAGTAGGTTAAATATTCTTTTAATTTTTGAAATTTTTTCATTTTCTATATTATTGCTTATTTACTATTATGAATATGATACCAATCATTATTAAATAAGACTCCTCTGCAACTGTATAACATTTTCATCTCTTTAAACATATTTTATTAAACTAATATGGAAAAAAGTTCACATAAGGCAAATTAATAAACATATTCCTATAAATTTTCATTGACTTTTTCTCTCTGGGTCTGAGGCTAGATATGGTGCAAGTTCCTTAAAAATAAAATAAAATCATTTTCCTTCACAAAACATGGATAACCCCAAAAGGTACTCTGCTTATTCAATGCAAACACAGTTTTTCTTCTTAATTATGAAAATACTGAATTACTTCAATATAACAATTTTAGGGAAAAGGATTCTGAAGCAGCACAAAAATGTGAATGTACTTAATGTTATAGACCTGTATACTTCAAAATGGTTCAAATGGTAAAGAACAAGCATCAGGAAAACAATAGTTAAAATGGTAAGTTTTATGTTATACATATTTTAACACACAAGGAAAAAAGCATTATATAAAAATTTAAAAGTGAGTAAAGAAAATGCCATGCTCAGTTTTCCTCCCTTTGACCTAATGAGCATGTTTAAACATCTAATTTTATCATCACGTTTACTTTTTGGTTTTTGGCAGATTGTTTTTAAGCAAAGAGTTCTAAGATGATTTTTTTTTGGTTCAAACAGAACAAAATCAAAACACCAGTTGTCAAACTCTGACTAGAGGGAATCTTTGTCTCAGAAAGCAGAAATCTAGCTTGAATCTAGCTTGAAAAGTGGCATTCTTTTAGTGTAAAAGATGGGAAAAGACTTATTTTGAAGAATTCTCTTAAGAAAGTCCTAACAAAATGCTCACCATCCTTAATGATCAGGGAAATGCAAATCAAAACTACTTTGAGATATCATCTAACTTCAGTAAGATTTTCCCACATAACAAAATCCCAAAACCAGAGATGCTGGCGTGGATGTGGAGAAAAGGGAACACTTCTACACTGCTGGTGGGAATGCAAACTAATACATTCCTTTTGGAAGGATGTTTGGACAATACTTAGAGATCTAAAAATAGACCTGCCATTCGATCCTATAATTCCTTTACTAGGTATATACCCAAAAGACCAAAAATCACATCATAATAAAGATATCTGTACCAGAATGTTTATTGCAGCCCAATACATAATTGCTAAGTCATGGAAGAAGCCCAAGTTCCCATCGACCCACGAATGGATTAATAAATTATGGTACATGTATACCATGGACTACTATACAGCCTTAAAGAAAGATGGAGACTTTACCTCTTTCATGTTTACATGGATGGAGCTGGAACGTATTCTTCTTAGCAAAGTTTCTCAAGAACGGAAGAAAAAGTATCCAATGTACTCAGTCCTAATATGAAGCTAATTTATAGCTTTCACCTGAAGGCTAAAACCCAATTATAGCACAAGAATATGGGGGAAAGGGCAAGGAGGGGAAGGGGGAATGGGAGGAGGGAGGGCAATTGGTGGGATCACATCTACAATACATCTTAGAAGAGTACAGGTGAAACTTACTAAATGCAGAATACAAATGTCTACATATAGTGATTAAGAAAATGCCAGGAAGGCTATGTTAAACAGTTCGATGAAAATATTTCAGATTGTATATGAAGTCAGCACATTGTGCCCCATGATTGCACTAATGTACACAATTATGATTTAATAAAAAATTTTAAAAAAAGGATTATTTCTTCTTGTTGTAGCTATTTCTTTACACATTTTCTTCCTTTATTAGCAGTAGGTATTTCAAAGACTCGGATCATGTCTAGTCCATGTTTTTATCTTCAGCACAGAGCCTAATTTAGAGAAGGCAAGCAGTAAATGGATGGTTCTTGGAGCTCTCAGAGCTGTTACTGAAAAAACAAAAAAGGGATTAAATTGTGTTATAAATGGTATTATATTTGCACAGAAAAATGCAACCTCTGCTAGCACTATTTTTGTTTCTCTTTTACCCAAAAAGCATCTTACAATAGTTTTTGTTTCTTTAGATTGGCAGTGATCTATGCAAGCCTATGAATAAACAGGGTTAGGAGGATTAATGTTGCCACTTTGTTGCTGCCTAGGGAAAAGATTTACTTTTAAAACAAAGCATTATAGTCCGTTTTATTTTGTTGCTTATTTATAATCTTAGGCATGAATTAGTAACCTATAATTTCAATAAAAAGGCAGGAGAAATTTCTGCAATCTAAAGATCTATTAGTGTACATTCACCAGTAGAAAATACAAATAGAAATGCTTTTGATGTAGAGGAAGAGTGATCTGACAGAAAGCAAGAGGATAAGGAGACAACACTCTTTTAGCCTTTCCTCCTCTCTCTCATTCTTCTTCAGCACTTGAAAAGCAGGAACCAAATCCCAAGACTGTCTTTCAGGGCTCCCCAAACATCCTGCACTGCCTGCCAGGGTCTCGCTGGGTTTCTGCCCAGCTGCTGCCCTAACGGCTCCGTCTTCCTGAGATGGTGCGGTCTCCAAGAGGTTAGGCTGGTGGAGACCCGGAAAGAACTGCGGCTGGCTTACTTCCTCCAGCTCTGCGCGCCACCCCCACCCCCCACGGTACCATCCCGAATGCCGCTCGGACTCCTGAACTGGCTGCGGCCAGGCATAACCACCACCACGCCACGGAGCCTCCTGGGCTGGTGACGCCCGAGCATGCCCGAATGTGCTCCCAGAGACGCCCGAGCATGCCCGAATGTGCTCCCGGAGATGCCCGAGCATGCCCGAATGTGCTCCCGGAGACGCCCGAGCATGCCCGAATGTGCTCCCGGAGACGCCCGAGCATGCCCGAATGTGCTCCCGGTGACGCCCAAGCATGCCCGAATGTGCTCCCGGACACAACCGAGCATGCCCGAGTGTGCTCGCTGGCCGAGGGCAGCCCGGGATCCCCGCACCCTTGCCAGCCAGGCGGGCCCTGGAGCACGAGGGGTGTCCCTGGAAGGGACGCTTCTGTGATGAGGACAGTGCTGCGGCTCAGCTTCCCCTCCTGCTCGCCCCAGATGGCCGAATCTCAGCGTGTTCCGGCCTGGAGCCCACTAATCTCCACCACTGTTACTTCTTATTTCTTCCACTTTTTCAATTTTTTCTCCTTTCTTGTCTTTTAAAAAAATTGACTGTGTTGCCTCTGTCTCTGCCCTCATTTCCTTATTCCCTCCTCTATTACCTTGATGAATATACTTACACACACACCCATCAGAACAATACAATGATCTTAGACATCCCAAATTTTAGGGTTTAAAAAAGAAACTCTTCAAGTAATGTGTCATTTTTATAATTAATATTATTCAGATCGAGCCACATATATTTCTGTTTCTTTGCTTTTGATTCAGTCTTATGTTTCAGGCCTTTTATCTGGAGCTATTAATACATCTTTGCCAATAATATCCTTTAGCATTTCCTTTACTATAGCACCTTTGGTAGTGAACCCATGTAATTTTTGTTCATATGAAAATTTCTTTCTTTTATACCCTTATTCTTGAAAAATATTTTCACAAGGTATACAATTCTTGATCAACTGGCTCGGCGCCTGGGGCTCAAGCCGCTAAGGCTCCAGACACATACGTCGGAGCTGGTGGGTTCGAATCCAGCCCCAGCCGCCAAACAACAATGACTGCTGCAAACAAAAAGAAAGAAAGAAAGAAAGAAATAGCATGGCGTTGTGGCGGGTGCCTGCAGTCCCAGCTACTTGGGAGGTGGAGGCAGGAGTCTTGGTTGAGCCCAGGGGTTGGAGGTTGCCATGAGCTGTGATGACACAGCACTCTATCCAGGGTGACAGCTTAAGGCTCTGTCTCAAAAAAAACAAAAACAAAAACAACTCTTGATCAACAGTTACTGTTCTGTCAATTGAGAATTTACCTAGTAATCTTTCCTTATAAATAATCTTTCCTTTGTTGTAGCTGCTTTTATTTATTTTTATTTTTTAAAATTTTTGAGACAAAGTCTTCCTTTGTCACCCTTAGTAGAGTGCTGTGGCATCATAGCTCACAACAGCCTCAAACTCTTGGGCTCAAGTGATCTTCCTTCGTCAGCCTCCTGAGCAGTTGGAACTACAGGCACCTGCCAAAACACCCAACTAGTTTATTTTTGTTGTTGTTGTTATTGCTGAGGCAGGGTCTTCCTCTGACTCAGCCTCGTCTGGAACTCCTGAGCTCAGGCAATCCACCTGCCTCAGCTTCCCAGAGTGGTAGGATTACAGGTGTGAGCCAGGGCATCTGGCATAGCAGTTTCTTTTAATATCTCCTCTTTGTTACTATTGCACATTTTCACTGTGGTGTGTCTGGGTATAGATTTATTTTTACTAATGCTAATTGGGATTTATCAGACATTCTGAATTTGAGGATGGGTGTTTTTCATCACTTCTGGAAAATTCTCAGCCATTATCTTTTCAAATATTTCTTCAACCCTTTCTTCTGTCCCTTTGTAACTCCTATTTGGCATATGTTAGACCTTCATTTACTGTCTCTTTTCTCTTTCATTTGTTCCATATTTCTGTCTTTCATTGCTGCATTTTTTTTTTTTAGACAATCTCACTATGTCACCTTTGGTAGAGTGCAGTGGCATCACAGCTCACAGCAACCTCAAAGTCTTGACCTTAAGTGATTCTCTTGTCTCAGCCTCCCAAGTAGCTGGGACTACAGGCACCCACCACAACCCCTAGCTATTTTTTTGTTGTTGTTGTCATTGTTGTTCAGAAGACCCAGCTGGGTTTGAACCCTCCAGCCCGGGTGCATGTGCCAGCACCCTAATCATTGAGTTATGGGTGCTGAGCCCATTGCTGCATTTTGAATAATATAATTTCTTTAGTTCTGACCTTCAGTTTTTATTCTGTAGTATAAACTTGAACTTATAATTTCAATTATTTTCATTTCTAGAAATTTTAATTGTTCTTTTTTAACTTCTTAATCATTTTTATAGTGTCCTGTTTCTTATTCATATTTTAATTCCCTATGTATTTCTTTAAATGTTTTCAATGATAATAGACTAGAATAGAATCCATGTCTGATAATACCAGTATCTGAAACAGTACAGGTTCACTGCTATAATCTCTTGTTTCTTCTGTTGGCTCTTGATCATGGTGCTATGCTTTTCTGTGTGTTTTTATAAATTTCCTTGTTTTATGAAAAATTTATATTACTTGGAATCTTTTTATTATTCTTTCAGATTTGGATTAAAATCAGGCTTCTTGAGAGAGGTTTTGTACTTGCTGCTTCCAGGGTCTTGGCACACTTAGTAAGCCAGGATCATTGTAAAGAATTATTGACTTGAGGTTTTCAGGACACGTAGGTTGTAGGACTTTACTGTTAAAAATCACATGAAAACTGGATTGAAGTTATGAATTCTCAGGGAGGAAGTTTTTTTTCCTTTTCCATCCGACATCAAGCTCAAGATATACAATTCTTTTTATTGTCCACCTTCATGAGGCAATTATGTCTATTTCACCTTTAAATTAAAAATATAGTTCTTTTTGGCCCAAGATTTTTGCAAGCAGCTCTCATTAGACTCCCTATTGGACCCTGGTTTTATCACTTCTCCCATGCCCATATGGTTGTCCTAATCTGAAGCTCAAGGTTACCAGGATTTAGCAGTTGTCCTTGAAGTGAAAACTGTTCTACTGGAGAAGCTGTTAGCCCACCACCTGGTGCAGCTCAGAGGCAGTGAATGATAGATCTTCAAGTCTGTAATAAAAATGGTGGCGCCTGTGGCTCCGTGAGTAGAGTGCCAGCCCCATATATCAAGGGTGGCAGGTTCAAAGCCAGCCCCAGTCAAACTGCAACAAAAAAAAATAGCCGGTTATTGTGGTGGGCACCTGTGTTCCCAGCTACTTGGGAGGCTGAAGCAAGAGAATTGTCTAAGCCCAGGAGTTGGAGTTGCTGTGAGCTGTGATGTCACAGCATTCTACCGAGGGTGACAAAGTGAGACTCTGTCTCAGGAAAAAAAAAAAAAAAGGAACACTACATTGCAAAAGATGAGAACAGAATGGAAAGAGCAAAAAGGCTGAAGAAACAGAGTCTGAAGAATTTGTGGTGGAAGAAGTATTGGATCTATGAGTAGTAAATGGGAAGGTGGAAGATTTCCTGAAGTGAAGGGGATTTACAGATGCTGACAATACTTGGAAACCTGAAGAAAATTTAGATTGTTCAGAGTTAATTGAAGCATTTCTCAATTCTCAAAATGCTGGTAAAGAAAAAGATGATACAAAAAGAAAATCTTTATCTGACAGAGAATTTGATGACAGCAAATCAAAGCAGAAAAGAGGTGCTGCTGAGTCTCTGCCAGACTTGTGACCCTGAGAGTAACGGGTCCCGGACAACAGTGGAGTCAATGTTCCTTATAGAACAGAAAGGTTCAGATTGGGCAGATTCATGGCGGCACCTGTAGCTCAGTGGGTAGGGTGCTGGCCAAATACACCAAGGCTGGCAGGTTCAAAGCCAGCCCGGGCCCTGCTAAAACAGCAACAACAGTTGCAACACACGGGGGCAGATTCAGAGCTGAGGCCAGTATGGAGAATCCTCAAATTGAAACTGCTTTTTAAAAAAGATACATGGAAAAATGCTCACCATCCTTAATCATCAGGGAAATGCAAATCAAAACTACTCTGAGATATCACCTAACTCCAGTAAGATTAGCCCACATCACAAAATCCCAAAACCAGAGATGTTGGCGTGGATGTGGAGAA